>FIZR01014514.1:0-22301 GCA_900060175.1 Ferrisia virgata | reverse complement strand
AAATTACTGAGTTGTTTATGGAGAAGTCGTGGATATATGTGATCGCTATTTTGATTGCATATAGTTCGGCTGAGAGAACGGTGAAGTAGGGAGGGAGAGGGCAGAGAATATGGTCATCTTCATGAACAAAAGCACAGCCTGTCAGATTTGAGTTTTTAGACCCATCAGTGGAGAGGAATTGGTGATTTGCGTATTTGTTTTTAGGAGTTCATAAAATGGGAAGTCACTACAGTAGAGTCAGTATCGGATTTGATGAATTCAGTCAGTGAGTAGTCTATTTTGGGGGCAAAATCGAGCCATGGTGGGTTGATATTTATGACATGATATTGTACGAGAAGAGTTATTCAGTTTCAGTTATGGCGTGAAATAAATCGGATGTATGCTCGCGGTGTGCCTCACCGGTTGATCAAGACATGAACCCATTTATAGGGTGAAAAAAACAAACAACTGATTAAAAAATGGACCGTAATTGCATGAAAAAAAGGATGACTGCGAAAAACGTATGAACACAATGTGCCTTAACGAGAGCATAAAATTACACTACCTACGTACGTATTGGATAAGGAGACGAACGAGAGTATAGGAATAGGCGGGGTGGAGGGAACATAGATAAACGGACCAGTTTGTAGGTAAGGAGATAAGGCGAGTGAACGATTATATGGGAAAGGAAAGATACAAAGATGAGACAAGATAAATTGCAATAAACGTATGAACATCGGATATATTAGGCGTCAGTTGATGGAAGTGGATAGACAAATTTCGATTTTGTGCGAAAATCAGGCGTAGAGAGAACATTTAAAATGGAGTTTGCGATTTCTACGAAAAGGAACCCGACATAGGACTATTTTCTTGGACGAAGATGAGAGGATGTGGATAATTTTTTGTGCTATTGGGGGAGGGGTGAGGGTGCTGCTGTTTGTTTAAAGCAAAAAACAAAATTCCACCTCGTACCTATGTCCAGCTTCAAAAGCTTTAGCGTTTAAATTGTCATAAATTTGATACGAAAATTAGTCGGCTTGGGTATCGTGTAAAGCCTCCCTTATTTGAAATTCGATACGTATGTACATTTAAGCAACTCTATCCGATTCCATATTATACGAGTAGATATTTTTGTATCGGTATAGATTGTATTAAAATTCCATACTCGAATGGGAATTCCATAATTATTTCCATTTTAGGTGTGTGTGTATATATATAGGAAAAATTCGAATGTCCGAAAAAAACCTGATCGAAATGGAATCCAAATCTTTCGGGCTTTTGGAAGAGATAGAATTGGACCAAAATGCCAACGTTGTTGTAGTACATATATAAAATCTAGGTCATTTTTAAAAGGCCGTATTACGTCGTACGTACGTACCCTTCCAAGGCCCCCTTTTACGGGTGGCAAAAGTTTACGCACACGAGGTGACCGATCACTTTCTTTTCGCTGCTGTACGTAAGTAGGTATACGGTGGAGCGAATCAGGAGGTGGGTGAGGGGGTGGGGGGGAGGTTGTAAAACTACCAGTGTAGTGTATAAGTATAGAGAAATAACGTCCGTCGTGCTTTAAGGCGCGTGTACGTATAGGCAGTAGATAACACAGATAGGCTATATCGAGACTATCATTGTACTGTACCGCTACGTCGCGTCGCCCTGCCTTGTCTCGCCTAGGATATAAGTTAAGTATAGAGGCGAAAAAAGAAAAAAAAATCGCAATCGAAATCGCGTTAACGAACGTGTGTTTAATTAAGAGTGGATAATTAATAGAGGGAAGCATCACGCGGCACACGTATATAGGAGGAGAGGGGGGATGGGGGGAGGGGGTATATAGTAACTCTGTTCCATGGCGTGTTTTATATATATATATATATATATATCTGTATATATGTATATATATATTTGAGAAGATAGGCGTTATATTTTTATTATTATTGTTGTTGTTGTTGTTGTTGCTGCTGCTAGTGTACGTACGTAAGGACAGTGTATAGTAGAGGTATACTATACACGGTACACGGTACACGGTACACTGTACATAGTGTATAAGAGTAGGCTACGGGAGGATTGGACGCATGCGTGCGGCCCGCCGTATACGGTGGAGGCTAAGAAAGACGTCGTCTAGTACACCGTTTCTACGCCGGTCCTCTCCATGTACACATTATTGTGGAAGTGCACCGCGACGCCGGCTATACTAAGTCTTGGTAACGATTATAACGCACTGGCATAATTGTACCGTTTGGGCGCCACGTTCGAGGCACTCCGTCGTCGATCTGCCAGAAAAACAGCTAAAACAGCTGAACAGCTAAACAGCTCAGAATTAGGTGAGCTTTGTGTGCCGTCGACCGTCGTCACTCAATCAAGTCTGTCGTGCTCGCTCAAGTTCGCCAATTTTTATCCGAAATATTTTCCAACATTTTTTTTCGGCGCTTTCACGTTCTAGTTTAATTTTGTTTTTTTTGTTTTTTTTTTTGGTTTTTTTTTTCATCTCGACTGCCGTCGCCGGATTACCGTATTTATACATATAATAATAAATATTATAGGATAACGTCGTCGTTGTGGTCGTCGTTGTCGTTGTCGTCGTCATCGTCGTTGTTGTCGTCGTATATATATATATGTATATCGTTATTATTTATTTGTTAAATTGTTCTTTTATTTTCTGATTTTTTTTTTCTTTTCCCCTTCCCCATACGTTATCATTTATCTCGCTATCGTTTCGCGTTAATTTCTTCGTAGATCTTTTGCCCCTTCTTTTTTCCACTACGGTTCATGATTAAGCAGTGCGTTGTGCAACGTTTGTAAAAGAAAGAAAAATAAAAAGTTCGCGATTTTGTTCTGTATTTGATCGAGAGAAAAAAAAAAAAAAGAAAAAAAAAGAGTTTCTCTTGCTACCATTTACCTACTGATACTCTGCTGGTACCGTTGATACTACCACTAGCACCGTCTCATCGATCACATATTACACACTTATACGTACGTACACACACATACATACATATATATACATACACACACACACACACAACGTTCGTGGGTGAAATTTGTAATCCAGCACCTGTGCCATTTCGGTGTTCATCATGACGTCGAAATATCATTCGTAGAATTTGGTTTAGAATTTTTCGCTGCTGTTTACCGGTGAGTGTGACATTTACACGTTTTTATACATACGCCGCGCGGGCAGTGTGCTAGCCGTAAAGCTAGTTTTAGTATCGCCCTCTCGAGCAAAGTTCGTATACGTAATGATATTTTTAAATTGACGAAAATATGGAAACAAGCCAGACAATACCAAGGCAAATACTATGCGGACAACTTTTGCACTGTGCAAAATGTCCACGTACGGGCGACGCGACGCATTTACGCGCGAATAAAACGTAAAAAAGTACGTACTCCTCGCGTAGCCCGGAATCGACGACATTACAATATACGTACATATTTATACCTGTCTGCCTTTAAATTATGCTCGTACAATCGCGCCTATTAGCCCCAGCATCGTCTGGGTACAGATGTACCTCTCTACTCGTGTACGAGATTATCATAATAAACTACATAACATTAGGCGACGTCGATTCGTCATCTCATCCTCATCCTCTCTTCTATCATTGGCTCAAATAAGGGCAACGCGTCTGTTACCAATTTCAAGCTCTTTCGCTAGACTATCTATACACACAGCAATATAAAAAAATTCATATAGCACGGGCCAAAAAAAAAATAATAATACACAAACCGTACCCAAATTTACTATAAAATTGTGTATTACTAATCGTCTAAGTATGGCAGCAATTGTCGCGAGCTGCATACTTTCACTCGAGTAGAAAAATAATGGTAATTTGCATAAATTAATTCGCTCACCGTAACCGCCGCCATTTATTGATCGCGCCTTCTTCGTCGGTATACATTGAAGAAATTTTTTTTTCGTTGCTCGACGTATACACAAGTATATAGTTGAGCTTTCTCTCTCTGTCTTTTTCATTCTTTTTCTTCTCGTCAGATTTGTTTCTTTTTTTCTGAAAAATGAAATATACCAAACGAGACACCACATAACATATACGCTAACGCAGTATATTGGGGTAAGAGAGTGAGAGGGGGATGAGGGGGGAGATTGCGAGGCTAGAAAAGTAACAAAATCCACCAATGTATATGTATACGTATATTGTACATAGTGCAGGTTTGTTTCAAAGTCAAATTAGCCTTGAAAAATTTAAGCTTTTTTTTTTTTTGTTTGGGGGGGTTGGCAAGATAAACGTACGCTATTGATTTATTTTAACCGGCTTTCACTAGGGACCAACCCATCGGGACTTGCTGGTCGCTATCTTTAGGCTAGAAGTGCTTCTTTTTGCCATTTATTTTTATGCAAACGAATAAGTATTACCTTTATGGCCAGGCAGCATTCGGACTTGAATTATTTTCGCGAGGCGATTTTTTTTCTTTTCCTTATTGGCGAATGTTGGTATAGGTACACCTAGGTGTGGTTTTTATATATGTGTAGAGAGAGAGAGAGCTGTGTTGTAATGTTTTGTGCCTGTTGGCTGCTGGCCTGCGCTTAGACTCAATCTGGAGCTTTAATAATAATAAGAATTTCCTTTTTTTTTTATGTTCAAGTGTGCGAGTGTGGTGTTAATTTTTACTCTTACATATATATGTTGATTTGGAATTATCCTTATGGCTAAAAATGTGTAGTATCGATTAGCGTGTGTAGTTTGTGTTTGTGGTATCCACTTCTGTAATGTGTACATAAATGGTATATAAAGCTTGAAAAATGGATCGTTTCCTAAGCTCTGTACACCATAAGCCCGCCGCAGATAGCAGGGTATATTATCATGAGTTGAATGCATACAAGCAAACGTATGACGTCATAGTTGAAATGTACCGAACTGTACCGTACCGTACCGTACCCATACGTTGGTTATTTGTTCGCTCTTCGTTCGTGTGTATGCAGCAGATTCGATTTTAAATCTTTTAAAACGTATCGTACTTGTAGTTGTACCTCTGCCGGTCTACGTACGAGCTTGCCAAAGAATTAAAATGCTGATGTATGGGTACATCTATTTTATAAAGTTTACCATATGAGTTATTACTGTTGAAATGGGAATTTTTAATTAATTAGATGATTCGAACGGAACAGCAGCGAAGATATTTTGTTTTCGGATGAATGTGGGTAATAGTAATAGTGCATTTTTATGCTCTAGTTGTAAATTTGGCAGAAATGACGATATTCGAAATTTTTGTACGAATTGTTTCGCTATATACTTATGTAGTGTACCCGTACCGTGTACGTAAAATGTGTTAATGTGAAATTATACGGAAATTTTTATACGCTATTTATTTGTATAAAAGTATACTGTAAAGATACTGATAACAATGTTGAACTCGGAACATATTATAGTAAAGGTACTGAACACGTCTATCGTTTCTCAAAAAAAAGTAAAAATTATTTGTACCCAAGGGGTCGACACAATTTTTACCACGCGAGATCTGTTCAAAAAGTATCGCACTTATTTGAATTAAAATATTTATTTTCAACAACATTAACAGAATTGCACCATAACTCTTTAAAATAGGCCCCCTTTTCCCTCCGACTTCTCTAGCATATTACCGTTAGGGTGGGTTGTTTTTGATTTTTTTACTAAAATCGAAACATAACAAAGCATAATATTTGTAGAATGAGGTGAAAAGAACGTGATAAAAATTTCAACCTCCCATCATTTGTAGAAATTTCAATGCGGCTTAAAAACAGTGCCAAATTTTAAAAAAATTAAAAAAAAAAATTTTTTTTTTAATTTTATTAGAGATGGTTTTAGTAAGGCTAGTTTTACCCAAAATAACGATTTGAGACGATTTTTGAATGCGAACCACCTTTACAAGGGTTGTATATAAAATGTGGTTATTTTTAGCATATTCGTATATTAAAAAAAAAATAGTTAAAAAATCGGGATAAAAATTTGGGAAACTAGGGTCTCATAAAATGGCAAGGTTATCAACCCGGACTGCTCGAATCGTTTCGTTCACGAACGGTTCATCTCCTATCAGTAACTAAAAGAGGCAAAATGAGAGATTGATGTACATTTCTGAAATCTTATATTCTGGTCAATCGTATTTTTTGAAGTTTTTGAACCATCATTGTAAAAGAAAGCCGGCGAACACCTCGCTAAACGTTTCAAAAACTTCAAAGAATACAAATGAGCGAAATATAAGATTTCAAAAATTGATGATATCATAAATAATTACAATCTCCCATTTTCCCTCTTTCAGCTAGTGATGATAGCGGTGACCCGTTCACGAACAAAACGATTCGAACGGTTCGGATTATAATAACTCAACTAACCCATTTGAGAAAATTTCTAACTACAAGCTTGTTGTCAATAGAAATATGAAATTGGTGAAAATATGGAAAAATGGCTAAAAAAAACCAACCAATTGAGAACCCCTGAACAAAGGAATAAAGCATGGAAAATGGATCACAATATTGATAATATTCCCTTTTTATGAGTACCCAGCTCTGTAAATTTGTTTTTTCAATTTTTTAACATTTTTTTTATTTTGTTTGAAAATACACAAATATTTCCAAAAATTGGCACATTTTATACGACCCTGTAAAGGTGGTTGTTCATATTGTAAAAACGTCTCAAATGATTATTTTGGCTAAAAGTAGTCGTACCTAGACCTATTTCTAATTAAATTTTTTTCGAAAATTTTTCCAGATCTTGAACCGTTTTAGAGCCGGATTGAAATTTTTACCACGTTATTTTGATCTCTTTCTACGAATATTGTGTCCTGATACATTTCGGTTTTTAGAAAAAAAGTTAAAAAAACCCATCTTAGTTACCACCTTTTGCAGTACACAAAAAAAAAAAAATTGTTTTGGTGCACCGTTGAGTTGCTTCCATTTTTTTTGAAGTAATCTCTTGTCTCCTCGAATGTATTTTCTCTGTAGAATGTTGTCAGGAGTCGTAAGATGTCAGATAAAATGAATAAATAATCATCTTAATCATTGTAGTGCAGTGTTTTATCAAAAATATGAAAAAATTGTGCAGCTGAATTTGTCTGCCAGCACAAACCACCATTACAGAGGCGACAACTTGAAATTTTCCCATGTAGTGCTCAAAATGTTTTCAAAACATTGGTACAAAAAAAATATAAAAACAGTCAGCAAGAGGGTAGGTGCGGAATATCTTTCAAATTCCGAAAAAATTATATTTTACACTAAAATCGAAACCATAAAACGTAAATATTGGCGAAATTTGATGGTTTGGTTTGGGCTAGGAAACTAAGCCCCCAGTACTGTAAACGAAAAAAAAAAAATTATCAAATTTACATTTGATCTGTTTAAAAATGTTTCTGTTCTCGGGGGGGTGGGGGGAGGTTGTTTGGAAGCTTAAATTTTAATGTGAAATGGAAACGTCGGATTTTAAATGGAAAAAAAAGGTGCAATTTCTCAAAGTTTTAATTTCAATTTTGTAGGTTTTACGAGAAAAAAGATCAATGTTTTTAAGTAGAATATTTTTTTAAAAATTCAATTGATTTCAAAAATTTTTAGTTATTTGTTAGATACTATTTATCATACGTAGAAAAACTTTCTACGGGGGCTTAGCCACCTGCCTCTTCCCTTCGCTACCCTGAAATCAGCCAACGAATGTAACGTGACATATTAACAACTGTTCAACATACGAGAATGGCTACAAATTTTTTTTTTCGGAGAAAAATGTGCTTCGTGTGTGGTTTTTTGAAATACACTATTTTAATAACTCGTCAGCGTCAATTTGGTCCATATAATCGTGTTGTTCAAATCTCAAGGGCGTAGCTAACAGGTGGGTCTGTACACCCCCGCTCCCCCCTGGTGTTGAAAAACTTGAAAAAATTTTACATTTACGCTACTTTTTTTCTTCTTAGAACTCCTGAAAAATGGATTTCTTCGATGGTTTAAAATGTCCATTTTTCCTTAATTCTGCCCTTGACATTTTTTTTTTATTAATTCGGGGGCCAAAAAATAGTGCATAGAAAAAGTGAAAACATTTCTCCTTTGAGTCATTCCTGGCTACGCCACTGTCGAACGTAGCTGTAGACGAAGTATAATTTACTTAATTGATGTGACGAATTTCAATTTTTAAAACACGAAATTCGAGTACGATTACGATAACTGACGATTATTTCATGTAGTCCTCATTCATGTAGCGCTCGAGGCTTGGAACACCATAATATTGATGTCGCCTGTGCGAAATTTCCTCAAATGGGCTAGTTGATTTGTTATAGGTATTGATAATCATCCCATTTTATAAGTGTCCAGTTCTCTGAAGCGTACTTACGATCAAGAATAGGTGATTTGGCCTCGTCCTCGGATTTTGAAAAATTATTATGGAATATTGTTGGGGGATTCAAAAAAAGTTTCGAGCTCAAGAGCCACCCCCCACCCTACCCTTCCATACCATTACCTTAATGTGTGGCAGAATGAAGGAATTATGTACCATAATTTTTTTAATGATTTTTCAGCCAGTAGGAGAAGAGATATGAACAAATGAAAATTTCAAACTTTTATTGCACAAAAGAGGTACATAACATTTTTTTTCTCCTAAATATGTGTTTTAAAGAGTGTTTGCAAGGGTGGATCGATTTTTGCAAATTTTGGAAAACTGATAACGGGCAGTGCTTAATAGTTGTGAAATGACCTCAAACCAACGTGGTAAAAAGTTCAGCTCTTAAAGTTCAAATTTACCTGCGCCAGCCAAAGTTCAAAGCTAAAATAATTCCAAAAATTGTAAGAAAAATTTTGTTGAAAAATGTTATCAAAAATGAGTTTAATACTGTTATCTATACCCAAAATAATCAACGAAGATAATTTTTCATCTCTACCATCTTTTTGAGGAAGATCGAAAAAACTTTATTTTCCATACTTTTTGAAATATTTTAAAATAATTGGAGAAAAATTTAATTTTGAAAAAAATTTAATTGAAATGATCTTAATACAGTCGTTTTAACTCATCTAAACCCTTTCCAGCGATTTTTCGCTTCCTTTACGTTTTCCATTGGTTCTTAAATATCTTAATTAATTTATGTGAAATACGTTATTTCCCTTGATTTTTTCTTCTTCTCCAAAAAAAAAATCAGTAGAAGTGAAAAAAAGGCTTCTGATGACTTCAATGCATTAAGTGGGTCATGCTACTTCTATATCAACTGAAATTTTTTCGAAATTGAACTTTTCTCGAATTATTTTAAAATATTTCAAAAAATGTGAAAAATAACGTTTTTTCTGATCTCGCTCAACAAAGGGGTTTAGATGAAAAATTATCTTTATTGATTATTTTAGGTATAATTAACAGTATTAAATACATTTTTGATAAAACTTTTCAAAAATATTTTTTTTTACGATTTTTGAAAAGTTTGTTATTTTTTTAGCTTTGAGCTTTGGCTGGCGAAGGTAAATTTGAACTTCAAGGGCTGAACTTTTTACCCCGTTAGTTTCAGGTCATTTCACAACTATTAAACACTATCCGTTGTCAATTTTCCAAAATTGTATTTACTCCTAGAATATAATTTTTCACATTTTGAGCGGTGGATCATGGTGGAAAATTAAAACACCTTCGGAAATACATGTTTTTTTGCGTTTTCTCTCCAACAGTTGGCCATACTAGAAAAATGGTCGTATAATAAATTATTCTACGTAAAATTTGTTATAAAAATGTGTATTTGGAAATTTTGATACTGGATTTATTTTTGAAGGTACGCGCGTATGAATATTCGAACCAAGTCTCAATTTTTAAATCAGTCTACAGTAATGTGTTGAAAATAATATAAGTAAGATTAATTTTAATACTTCATGAAAAAATGAGTTTCTATTCATTGGTGACGGCGGTGGGGAGGGGGGAGTTATCCATAAGTGGATCAACAATGTTCATCATTCATTGAACTTCAGCATAAGGAGTGGATTTAGCATGAAATATTTATTAGATTTTTATTCCAAAGTATTTTGATTCAAAAACCCCAAAAAAGAACTGAAATAAGTAGCAAAAATGTTAAACTTTGAGGTCTCCTGAATCGGTTTTGCAAATCAATCTTAAAAATGTGATGGTAGTTTTGAAGTGAGATAGGGGTCTACTTTGGAATGTGTATTACAAAAATTGTATTACTCTTGGGTACGAATCATTTATATTTTTTGAATTAGGAACCCACACTATGTGGTCGATATGCACAAAAATGCAAGACGACAAAATTCGTATAATTTCATTTAACTCGAACAATATGTAAATGATGTGCAATACCTTTTAAAGACTATAAAATATGTAACCTTTTGATCATAAAAAAGATGCAGATAAAGTTTTGCTTACGTAGCTCTACGAAAAGGTTCCGACCTTAATTGACATTTTCACGATAAAAAATTGCAATTATTTGAAAATTTTGAGTCACTTTATGTTTACATTAATATTTGGCTGGTTTGCACTATCGAGGGTATTATGAGCCTTTGAAAGTGGTCGTATACCTTTTGCACCCTTTCAGGTCGTTAGTGCTACTTATTTGTGTATAAAAACGAAATTAAATGATTTTAAGACTTACAGCATAAGCGCCATGAAAATATTTATTTTTGCGTAAAAAATAATTTTTAAAATAAAATTGAACGTAGAACCTTATAAGTTTGGGTGAGGAATAATTGGAAACCATAGAGATAGAGTGTATTGCCAACACTGGATCGATAAGTAGAATATAGTAGCTGTCAAAGATATCCTCCTACTAATGCCATCTCTTGATACACTTTTAAGATCGGAATATTTTATTTTACTTTTTTTATTCTTCGCTATAACGTTCCTCGTTCAACCGTAAATCTGACTCTTGCGTGAAATTTATGGTCTATGAGGAGAGTTCTTTAAGGCAGCTACATATATTTTTTCCTGCAGATGAAAGAAATACTGTAAATCGGATTATTGACGTAATGAATAAAAGGCGGGTCTCTTTTCAGTGACGTGTTCTTCGTAAAAGTTAACACGATGATGTACGATTCGAATAATTACACTGTAGCCGAGTTAAAAATAGCACCTTTAATCGAAATTTGAACAAGACTGGTAATGGTTTTTAAATGTATATATAGGTATTAGGTACGTGTTGTGTGGGTGTGTGTGTGTGTGTGTTTTAATTGTTTCTTTGATTTGAAAATTATCAATTCCGAGTATCTGGATCTTTCTATTAATCTCAATTTTGTGCTTTAAGAATAATGCAGCTGGTTTAGATAAAAAAAAAAATAAACGTTGAATTAAAATTCTTGCGGTCAAATTACTTCTATGTAAATACCTTTTACGATAACTTCATGTTCATACTATAATTTTCAATTTTCATTTTTTTACTTGATTTTTTATGAAAAGTTAGATGGTCACGAGTCAACAAATTAAGGTGTTTAGATGGAGGTAATTTGGTTCTTTAAACACGAATAAAAGATCAATTTTTTCATTAGTACACTGAAATGTATGATTCAAGGACCTTCTATATTTCAAATTCGAACCAGCATAAGTTAAAACATTTTTTGAGGTAAAGTTTTTTAGGAATATTTTTGCAGCAGACTTAGTTGGGAAAAAATTGGAAAATTTTTAATTTTTCGATAAAGTTTGAAGAAATTTATTTATTTTGAATTGAAATTAATATTCCAAAATTTGCGTTTTAAACAAATGAGTAATATTATCTCGAGCTTCAAGGGCCCAATACCTTCAATGATAATTAAAAAAAATTGTTTCATCAAATCAAAGTCACATAGATGATTTGAACGTTGAAATTTGAAAGTGTAGTTAAATTAACGTGTTTCTAGCGAATCGTGCGCTAAAAAGGATCCATTAAGGGAAAGGGGTGGAGATATAGCTGCCTAATAATTATGCAAAAATTACAAAATAATACCATATAATTCTTCTATCGAGGCTCCTTCGAGTTCAAGAGGCTCATTGCTCATCCGTAAAGCGGCTTTTTGAATAATTCTGATCAATTTGGAATCCAAAAATTTCAGCGAGGGGTGCATGATAAAAAAGTAATTTTTGTCATTTTTCTTTTATCTGTGTGAAGAAGGAAATTTGTACTTCTTACCAGTGGAGCTCTTGGAATCCTGAATTACTTCTACTTGATTGTACCCTCAGGTTTTTGAGATCCAAACTTGCATCAATTTGGCCCTGATTTGACCAAAATATTTTATTTTCTATTTTTACCATAATGGTTGTTAAGTAGGGTGGACCGAATTTTGCTTCTTTTTTTTTTTTTTTAGAAATCTGCAAACGGTGAGGTTACAATAGTTGCGAAATAACCTCAATAAGATGTGGTAAAAATTTCAGTGCGCCAACTCAGTTTTTCAAACTTGCAAAACTCACTTAAAGTTCAAAAATTTTCAAAAAATCGAATTAAACAATTTTTTTAAATGTTTTTCTAAAAATGGAATTATTGTAAATATTTGAACCTGAAATGATCATTAACGAGAAGATTTTACCGGTATGCCTCATTTCAGGAATTTTTAAAAAAAATGCCTTTTTTGCGTTTTTTTACATTTTTCTGAAAAACCACGAGGAGAACTTTTTTTTGAGAAATGCTGCCCTCAAATGGATTTAAGATATCAATTTTATATGATAAAGGTGCAATATTTCAATTTTATCCCTCACTGACCATTTTTCATCAGGAGTACCGAAAATGATAATTTTTTCCCATCTTTAAAAATAAATTTGTTGAAAATTGAAAAAAATGCATTTTCGAATAAATTTTCATTAAAAGGGACACATTTTATCTATTTTAGACTCTTAAAGGCAATTTTTCATTTTTTTACTCTTTTTTGAGCCATTTATACGGTATTTTTGCATACTGAAATACCAAATGAGAACTCCTGAAAAAGGCAAAAGTAGAGAAAACAGGTCTTAAATGAATAAAAGTAAGTGTACTCGGCCTATTTTACTAAAAATTTAATGAAAAAAAAAGTTCTAACGATGTGAAAAATATTTTGAAAAAAAAAACGAAAAATCCCTTCTTAATAAGCATCCCTGAAAAATCGTCCGTAGGGGATGAAATTGAAATATTGTGTACTGAATCATTTAAAATTCATGTTCTAAATCCTTCTTTCATAATTTTTCAGAGAATCGTGAAAAAACGCAAAAAGTGATATTTGTTAAAAACCTATGAAAAATGGGAAAATAGCAGAAATTTCCCGACAATGATCATTTTGAGTTCAAATACGTATAATAATTCCATTGGAAAAAAAATTTCAAAAAACCTTTTTATTCGATTTTTTGAATATTTTAAAAAATTGTTGAACTTTAAGTGAGTTTTGCAAGTTTTAGGTTTCTTTCAATAGCTGAAGAAGCGAGGCCTCTCTAACTTGACGCTTAAACCACTTAAATTGCTTTAAAATTTTAAAATTTTCATAGAAATAATCAATTTTTTTTGGAATTTTTTTGTTATCAATGTATGTATTATAAAGAATCACGATCACGTTGAACTAAAAAAAAACTTTTAGTATTTTTTTTTTTTTTTTTGCTTTTCAGGGTGTTTGAAATCTTGTTAAAAATGGGAGAAAACATTTATTTCTAATTTTTACAAATGGTCTAGTTAAAATACAAAATTTTATCACTTTTGAGGGTATGAAAAAGTGAAATTACTTTTTTTTTATCTTCAAAAAATTAAAAATATACAACTTTTTTCATCTTTATATTGAATTTTGTATGTCCTAAAGAGCAAAAAAGAAGGATTTTTTTTCTATAAACTTTGAAATTTCAAAGTGATTTGATGTGGGTCAAGGATCAAGTGGGAGAGGCCATAATTTTTACCACGTTTATTTGACCTCATTTCACAACTTTTTTTCTGACCATCTTCAACTTTCGAAAAAAATAAAATAAAATTGAAGCGCTCTAGTAAAGGTGTCTATAAGATCACGGAGACCATTTTGGCAAGATGCACTTAAATTGTGGGGATTTTGATTTTAGACAAAAATGAGCAAATTTCCGGTATACATTGTCAAAATATTGAATAAAATTGAAAAACCGATTCACTTTATTAGTAATATCCTAATAAAAACCCCCAAATTTTTTTGATCTTTATTTTACATCCATAAAAAAAAGATAGGCGTTTTAGTAATTTACATTTATAGGGTGCTTGAAAAATCCATCTTCTCCCGTTTAATTATTTCACTATAATAATAATGGAGATTTTTTAAGCTAGCTGTGAACTTTTATACTGTAAGCAAAAAGAAAATAACGAGTTTCATTCAACCTTTTTACCTCAAACTGTACATTTTGATCGCTTACATTGAAATTTAAATCAAGGGCAGACATTTTTATCATTTATGTAAAGTCAAGACTTGCTAGGTCTATGGCTATGACATCGATGACGAAATTGTCGCCGAAATTGATTATTCATAATTATTATTATATTTTTGCCTCGTTTCAGTTTATGTTTTATTTTTGGTAGAAAAAACTTCTTCCTAAAACTTATAGGGAAATAGCCTTGTATTACATAAATGTACATTTTGCATATCGCATTAAAATTTTAATACTTACTTAGGTATTGTTATGTTTTCAGTTAGGAACTAAATTTCTACATCTTCTCATAAGCAAAAAGTACACCATAGAATTTTATGTAGGTACGTTACATATCCGTTCGTTTATATTCGTCTGGAGCGAAGTGTTAATAGGGTATAAAATACATAACCGCAACACATTCTAACTACCCTAAGAACTTCTAAGTAATTGCCAGCCTATAAAAAATATTTCAGCTTGTAATAAATTCGACATTTGGATGAGTTATAGAAAATTTATGTTTTAATAGTAATAAGGGTATACGGTAGATGTACAAGGACGCAGTATCTATATAATAATGGAAGTTGGGTAGTTAGGTATACGTAGGTACCTTATAATGAAATGGATTTCCGAACAAATGAAAAATAAATTATACCTAGTCGTTTTTTTTTTTTTTTTTTTAATGACAAAAAAATGTTTTTAAGAACCTTCCGTACGTAGATCGATCCAATTATAGTCGGATCATTTTAATAAATTAATATAAAAAAAAAAATTCTTAATGTTCGTTAACATTTTATTATTTGTGAGGCATCGAAGACGTATGAACAATAAAGTTGAAATCACTAGTTAAGGAACGTAGGTATAGAGGTACGGAGCGCGGGCCGGACGGCGACGAAGAATTGCACGATAGTACACCTAACCACTGAACGATAACGTAAATATTTAATGAATTAACGTTTAAGATAATTTTGCTTCGAGTTTTATTCAAACATTTCTCAATTCCTTGTATATCTACTGTGTTATTTAAATGACGAGCACTTTATTGTGAAAAATGTACAATGGATGAAATTCAAAAAAAAAAAAAAAAAAAAAAAATACTTCCAAGCTAAATTAAGTATGCGATGCATGCTATGGAAAAAAAATTTACGTTTCTACCTTCGGTATCACGTGTTTTTACGTTTTGAATTTTTTATGAAAAATTAATTCGAAGATGTACCTACCTAAATGGAGGTTTTATTTATACAGAGATATCGTAACTAATGATATCAAGTTTTTAAAAACCATACACGTGTATAATGTTGAAGCTTATCATTAAAGTGCTCGATTTTTTTTAAATTTACCTATGTAAATTTGGCAACGTTGAAGCGTTACTGGGATTCGCCATTATAGATAATCATAGCGAAGATATTGTATAAGGTTTGTTGTATTTAATTTATTTAGATATTACATGTACAGTTTTAAAGGCTCTCTCGTACAATAAGATAGTGAAATTTGCCCTGCAACCAATTAAGACGAAACTTACTCGAAATGTTAGTGGGGGGGGGGGGTCCAAAAAGTTGAAAAATTTTTACATAAAATACTTACTAAGTAGGTGTACCCATCGTGCAAATGGTGTCAGGAAATCTAGTGTCACATGCCACAGTTCTGATGTGAGACTTTCAACAGCAAAAATGACACACTTCTGGTAATGCTTCAGCCAATTGGAGATCACCAAATATTTGCCAAACTCATGACTGTGACATTGAAATGGCGCAATTTTAACACCAAGATGACTCCAAAATGACTTCCTTATGACATGGCTATAAGATTACTGTGACATATTAATGACATGTATTTGACACATCAGTAGCACGTTTTTGATACGATAATGGCACATTTCTGATGCAACAATAACACCTTTTGTCGCAAAAAATTACAGGTTTCTGACATATTTCTAGGTATTAATTTATTATGACTTTTTGGGGAAAAATCGACATCTTTACCAACTCATCTCCCAAGGCAGTTAGTAGAGGAAGGTACAAAAGGCATTAACTACTTAATATTTTGTTTCTGACAATAATGCTGCATTTATTTAACGTGAGGGCACATTGTTGACATGATAATGAAATGCTTCTGACTTGATTACGACACTTAAATGAATTAGTAGTGGCATGCTTCTGACAACAGTATAAAATTGATTTGAAACAGCCGAGGTAGTTTTTTGACTCGGTTTCGGCAGTTCTTTATTTATGACACATATGTGACTTAGTATTGACACACTCCCGACAACATTATGACACCATACTGACACAATTATGATATGTTTCTGACATTATTTTAACACAGTTTTGACTTAGTTGTGACGTATCTTTACTTTGATGTGTCACAATCCGGATCAAAATATTCTGGAGTTGTGTCAAAATTATGTCACAATTGTAGCAGAAATGAGCTAAAGTAGTGGTCAGAAGCATGTCACATGTGTGTCAAAATAGTGTCATAATTTTGTCAGAAACATGCCACAACTGTGTCAGAATTGTGTCATAGTGTTGGTGGTAGCATGCCACACTGGCGAGTCATATTAGTGTTGTAATCAAGTCAAAAGCATGTCAGATATTATTATAGTGGCAATAGAGTAATGCCAAAACGAAGTCTAAAGCATGTTACGACTGTGTCAAAAAGGTGCTTCAACTGTCAAGTCACATTTGTACCATAATAATTAACAAAAAAGCTAATCATATGACAAATTTTATTCATGTGCTGCAAACGTCTCAGCTGAAACATCAAATTTTTGTCAATAGAATATAATTTTACAAGCATCAGAAATATGTCATTCAAAGAACGTTGAAGTGCCAATAAAAACGTCAAATGTATAGCATATTTGTGCCACGATAATGCCAGCAAATATGTGTCAGAAGTTTGTCAGTAATGTGCCATTCAAGTGTCATCTGTAACTTAGAAATTTGCCAAACGTATACCACTTTTTTGTCATAGATATTGATGGCGTTTTTGTGATTTAAATTTGGCATAGTAATTACAATGCCTAGTAAAGTAGACGGAGCAATCATTATTCTGATTGGTTGAAATTTTTTAAAGGGGAATTTGATATGTACTGACTCGAAAATGACGCGTCATGTGACTCCAAACTGAAAAATTTGCACAATGGGCATATGGGAGAATTCCAATATATAGGAGGGTTTTGGGAAAGGTTAAAAATTTTGAACATTTAAAAAAAAATTATTTTGGGAGGGGGGAGTCATGACTGGAATTTTTTTAAAAGCTCAGTAATACCCTTATGTATAAAATTTATTTTTTTGAGGTGCTCTAAACCGGGGAGGGGGGGTGCGACATGCTCAAAAAAATTGAAAAACGCGTTTTTTGTTGCTTGTTTTGCATGTTTTGACCTTCAAAGGTCAATGTTTCGGTAATAATTAAAATTTTATCTAACGTACGTGGGAACACATGAAAATGACAAATCTCGATTTCTGAACGTTAAACGGGTATCATGATGTGCATTACGACGTTATTAAATTTAATATAAAGCAACCTCTGAGCGAGTACTCGTTTTTTCCACGAGTTGCGCGTGGAAATGAACTGCACGCGAACGCGCTACCCTACGAATTATTTTGAAAGTTCAAATAGGTGAAGAGATTGGGTTTCTTATTCCCCGGAGCTTCTAAATTACTTTCTTTTTCCTGTAATTTATTTACTTTTGGCGAAAGGGGAAAATTAACGTAAAATTGAACCGATTCTAGGCCATCACAGGCAATTACTTCATGTGTTTGGTTCAGTCCGAGCCATGATTTTATTTCATTTCACCCAAAAGTATAACGAACATTTTCTATTTTCATTGCTAGACGTTTCAAAATATGAACCCGGCACCTAATAAATTATTATTTATACAACTTAATTATATTTTACCATCAATTATTGCAGAATATTGTTGTTTTTTTACGCCCAATTACGATTAAGGAAATTTCATTTGAGTAGCGCGTTCGCGTTCGATTCACTTCCACGCGCAGCTCGTGGAAAAAATGAATACTCGCTGAAAGGTTGCGTTATATCAAACTCAGTAACGTCGCAAGGCATATCCTATCCGTTTAACATTCAGAAATCGAGAATTTTCATTTTCATGCGTTTACACGTACGTTGCACAAAATTTCAATTATTACCGAAATATTGACCTTTGAAGGTCAAAACATGTAAAAAAAGCAACAAAAAACGTATTTTTAATGAGTTTTTAATGTTTTTGAGCATGTTGCACCCTTCTTTCAGCACTTCAAAAAAATATATATTATACTTAAGGGTATGATTAAACTTTTAAAAATAATTCCAGCCATGGCTCCCCCCCCCATTATTTTTTTAATTTTAAACCTCTTTAAAACCTTTTTAAATATTGCAAAAAAAATTGAAAAAATTATCCCATAAACACCTATTTGGTACGTATGTTGTGTGAAAATTTCAAAGTTTTTGAACCCCCACCACCCCCTTTAGATGGAAAATATTCGCACGTATGACCATATTACTCGGGTCGGAGTGCGGAGGGAACGAGTTAAAAATGTTTTGGGTGAGTTTCATCCCAATCGGTTTCAGGCGGATTTCATCATCTTATGGGTAGGAGAGCCTTTCGAACGTGTATAGATTTGAACATACAATGATAAATTACTGCATAGACTTGTCCCAAATGTACTATAATTTGAAAAATGTTTCGTGTTCAGTTCGCAATTCATCAACAATGAAAAATATGCTTACTGTGGCGAAGCTATTACCAGACTTGACCGACTCAAATGTACCTACATTGCTTATGTAAAAATTTAAATTATTAGCTGACTTACTGCAATTTAAATAGGTATTATGTATGTAACTTGTCTAATTTGTACAGATATAATAATTAATCTTGATACGATTCTTATGCTGATGATGCTGTACGATGCGGAGTGAAATTTCAACCATTTTAAAGTACCTATATAGATACGTTATGAATACGGTACACGTTTTGGGGTATTCATGTACATGTACAGCTCTAAGCTACCTATTTATTTTCATTTTAGTCGAATTTACGCGCGTAATACGTTAGTACGTACTTTCGTGACGCTCAGACCATATATACCTTTACCTACCTTGTGACTAAGTTTACTACAAATACGTGCATACTTTATATGTATAGTAAAGTTCATTATTTATTGATAACCAAGCACGTTTACATTGGTATACTCGTACACGCGGGTTAATGTACTCGATCGAGTAAAGTACTTAGTAACCGGCAAGCGATGTAACAACGATCAAGGTTTTCGTCGATCGAAATCTCGTATCAAAATTATTTACCTGTGAAGCAAAGCCAAGCCAAGCCAAACGTCTTAACGATGGTGTGACATGGCAAAACCGAAACCAACCACTCGGAGGGTTGAAGGTGCTCGCGTGAATGCAATTTTTTCAAATTGTTTTTAATACTATCGTCGTCATAGCTAGTCGTCCCCGTCGCTCGTGTACTTTCATTTCCACGTGAATTTATTATTTGATCGAAGATTACCGCGAACAATCGCTATATACCTATAAGCTTGGAATATAACCGGGGGTATTTTCATCCCAGAAGGTCATTGTAGGTCATTAATCATAATATCGAGGTCAAGATTATCTCATTGTGAATTTTACCTTTTCAGCTGGATTCTTTAGTTATAATGTACGGTGTATGAAAGCATGATGGTGAAAATTATTAAGTCGAAAAACAATTCGTAATTTTCATTGTAGCATGCTACACATTGGTACGATTTTTCCTTATTATTATTATTATTATTAACTCGAGTAGGTATATGCTGAAAAGTCAATGAAACCAGAATTTAAAAACTGCAAGTTTTTGTTCGTATTGTAGGATTAGTGTGAGACAAAACTTCCTTGAACGTAGAGGGAAGTGTAATCTGAGGAGAAAGGAAGGTAAAAAAATGTTATAAAAGGTGAGTTGAGGTGAACTGTATTTTGAAGATTTTTTCCTTAATTTGCCAAGTCTTGCCATCAAAATAAATTTCTTTCAATAATTTTTTAAGTTGTTCCTGATTTCATTCGAATATTTGTTGAATGAAAAAAAAGGCACTGTTCAATAGGGTTGGTAAAAAAAAATAATTTTTCAATACGTGACGTACTTTGATTTGAAATTCCTCCGTGTAAAATTTTAGGCACCCAAAAGCGTGGCAACTGTCAATTCCAGGCGGAGAGGGGGATTTGCGAATTTGCTGAATGTTTCTTTTAGATAGTCAAAAAAATGTAAACCGAACAAACGAATGTAAAAATTCTGAGGGTCAGAAGTCAAAAAATTGATATTTTGCAATATTTCTGAGCTCCTAATACTATATTTCACTGTTTTTTGGTACGTGAAAATTAAATCACTCTGAGTGGGTAGGGGAGAGTCAAACCTGGACTTCCTCCATCCCCCCTTGGATTTACACTACTGCACCCAAGTCTCTTTAAAGGGGTGAAGTAGGACTATTTTTTGATAAAACTTTCTTTTTTATTTATACAATTGGAATTTTTTTTGATATCCCCCCCCCTCTACATGAAAATGAACCATGGTGCGTTGAGTTCATTCTCACTGTTGATCGATTTTTGACGTAGAAGCCTATGAAAATTCCCAAATCGAAAAATTCAGTGTTAGCGATTTGATAATTTTTATAGTCATTTTTCTTACGAACTCAAATGTATGAAGATATTTTAGTTTTATCACGAACCGTTGACTGTATCAAATATAAAATATTTTGAAATAAGCCGAGAAAAATTCAATTTTGAAAAAATTTTAATTGAAATTGCATTGTTATCGATGTAAAGGGCTGTTGTACAAAAAAAAGACATTAAATTGTGAATCTGACTTCATCATCGTGTTCAGGAGGTTCGATTTATGCGAAAACTACACCAACATTACCAAAGTAAGAATTGGTAAGAATCGCCTCAAATTGGGGGGGGTGTCCTTGAGCTTTAAAGCGAGGCTGCAAAAGTTCGATGCGACTTTCCCATGATTTTATATCGACACATATTGCAAATGTGCAAAATTTCAGAACTCTCTCGCTTATAAGTTTTAGTTGACTTTTTTGAACAAAATTTCAAAAGTTTTCTTTTGTCAATTTCATTCCTCCCCCTCGCCCCTTGTGGGGTGAAAAAATTTCGAAAAATTTTTATTGATAGACCCGTTCATGTCTATACAGAATTTTTCTTTGCGAAAAAACGCGTTTTTTCTATATTATCTGTGAGTGGGGAAGGATGGGGAAATTTTTTTAGGGATACCTAATGATGTTTTATGAGAATTTTAAAAATCCTAGGTCAAGGATATTTTGCCTCATCTTATCCGAAAATACCCTTTACCCTTACCAGCGAAAATTCAAAGCTAAAAAAATACCAAAAATTCTCAAATATTGTAAAAACAATATATTTTAAACAATTTCATCACGAATGAGTTTTATATTTTTATTTTCACTCCAAAGAAATTAACAATGATGATTTTTTATCCCCATCCTCTTTTTGAGGGAAATAGAAATGGCTTATTTTTCATTAATGAAAATATTTGAGAACCACTGGAAAAAATAATGGAGGAGGTAAATCGTTGGAAGTGGGTAAGATGAGTTGATAAAATATCTGTATTAGATCCATTTTAATTTAAATTTTTATAAAATCGAATTTTTCTCGAATTAATTTTTAAATATTTCAAAAATTGGGAAAAATAAGCTTTTTTTTGGTCTCCCTTGAAAGAGGATATGAAATCACCTGGTTGTCTAAAACATGCTCCTATTTTAAATCCTGATTATGAATATTGCCCCCTTATCGATTTATTTCAGACTAATTTATCGAAAATTTCTACATTTCTTACGCATATTTATCTGACTAAAAATAACCTACCAACTCACAACACCGATTATAATCTATGAAGCATTATTTTTTACTTTCAAAATTCATATCAACGAAATGACAATCTATTTAAATGCTAATTCTGCTAAAGGAACAAATTTAGTATATAATTTTAATCTACAGTTAATTTAATGTCAAGTTTAATCATCTTTCTCTCTTTTTAGTTTTTTTTTTTTTTTTTTTTTACTAGAATACACAAGGGGTTATTTTTCGTACTCGATATAAACCATT
>FIZR01014512.1:0-14266 GCA_900060175.1 Ferrisia virgata | reverse complement strand
TCCGAACCATCCTCGGTCCCAATTAGTTCGGATTATCGACTTCCTACTGTATATGTTCTATAATCGTCAGCAGGTGATTTTAATTACACGATCATCATTTTTACTTTTATCCTAGTCCAATTTGAGCCAGAATTCGTTCCAATGTAATTAAAAATATACTTGAATTATTATCTGTACAAAAATTTGTCATTTTTCGAAATCAAACACTCATAGTAGAAAAACATATTAAAATCTTACAGAGATGATGACTCTAACAAGATCTCTGCAGAAGATGAAATTTCAGATTTTACAAAAAAAATTTCACATGCCTAGGTTTGGCTAAAGAGGAGGAAAAGCAGTTATCAACTACCTACAAGTAAGCCTTAGGTTGATTTGAAATTTTTTCCAGAAGCAGGTGATTTAGGTAGAGAATTAACAGCACAGGAGATGGATGAGGGTACACATTGGAGTATAATATATAATTTTTTCTGAATTTTCTAATCATTACATGCAATGTAGTTAACAAAAATGTAAGAAAAATTTCCTCTTATCCATCAACTGTGGGCAAATTACTTTAATTCTTTCGTTTTAATGCCTAATTTTTACTATTTTGTTCATCGCAATCGACATTCTATCATTTAAAACTTGAACTTCGAATTAAAATGCAATTTGAATAGTACTAGGTTATGAAATGTTCACGTATCACCAATTTTCGCAACGGCCATAATTCTCAACGCGGATATTTTGACGAAAATAAAACACCATATTGAATTCTACGCTGCTAGATACTGATTTAGCTAGGCTCCGATGACTCGACATATTGGTAAAAACGCGATAAAAGATCTGATGCTTGACAGTCGGGCGATAAAACCTATAACGTAGCCTTGTAATAAAAGACAATGCAAAAGAGAACAAAAAAAAAAGGGGGAAAGCAAATAAGAATGTAATTTAAATGAAAAACGGCATTCGTACAAATATTAATTTCGAACAAATCTGATACGTGCCGTTTTGTATCTTATGTGAGGAGCGAAATTGTCAACACATTCCTATTTTTAAAAAAAGAACGCCTACGTATATACATACATACATGCTAAAAATGGCGTAATAATATTAATACGTTATGAAATTCATATTGAAAAAATTCCGCAAAAATAAAAATAAGAATTTTGTATTTATTACATTTTTTTGGTGGCTGAATTGCCGCGTATAAAAATTCATAAAACATAATTTACCACGCATATTGTCGAAAAAATTACTCCGGAGTAATGTAAATTCGAGCAGGATGTACGGCGACTGTCGGATATATATAGGTATACACTACATTATAGATAGTATTATCATTAAATTATTAGAGTGCATTTACCTGCCATCTCATAGGGTCGGTGTTTATTTGGCACATATACGACCCGGAGTCGTTTTTCTGTATATTTAATATATGCAACTTCCACGTATTATGTCCATTATGGGTGACAGACAGTCGCGAATTATGAGCTACTAATCTATTATGTATGGCTAATATAGCTTTCGAATCAGATTTAATCCAAGCGACCTGCAACAAAATGAAGAAAAAAAATACTATAACGCTTAAATTTTTTCCATTATTTTTTATTTTGTTTTGTTTTTGACAATTGGATTGTAAAAAATAATATCGTATAGTTTTCTCTGACGCTCCCCTCTTTTCTTCAGTCTCAGCAGTATATATAGGTAAGTAGTTATACGCAACTAGGCATCGTAAAAAGTCATACTACCGATGGCTAATTCGCAGCTACAAATTTACCACGAGATGAAGAACGAAATGGCCAAAGTACGTAGTGTTGAAAACTTTTCCATTAAGTTTAGGTATACTTGGTATAAAGTTATAAAAATTGAGTAAAAGAGAAGACCAAGTGCGAAAATAAGAAAAAAATAGGGCGTATCGTTGATCTTCTGATAAGGAAAGACGCGTCGTCGTCGTTGTCGTCATCATCCTTTTTTTTGTCACAGAAGACGTGAGTTCCCGCACCAGAAATACCAAATAAATGGACAAAACAACTCAATCAAACTATATTGTGTATAACCGCATACGCTTTTATTGAATTTATTTCGTAGGCTTGTTCTTACCCGGCATAAACCTCGATTTTGTATCATGCTTCCGACTTGTTAGTGCGACTTTTTTTTTTTTTTTTTTTTCACCACATTCCGTATCCATAAGTGTTGAAAACTTTTCCCCAGTACCCCAATAAAACTGAGATAAAAGAGTAAAAATTCAATAGCTCGAGCTAAACTAATAAGTAAATTTTACGTTTGTGATACGTATAAAAAATGAAACATTTATTCAATATTATTGGTTTATTCGTTTACGGTGGACAATTTTCATCTTCGAATTGGCTCCGTATCCGTGCCTGCTCCGTTCCGTTCCGTTCCGTTCCCACTGAGCAGACTAAGTATTATAGCGAGTATAATTGTACCACTAACGACTATCAAATTAGGTACTACGTAATATATTCGAATTTGATTTTAATCAAAATCTCATTTCGGTTTTAAATACGAAATGTGTAACGTTTTTCCAAAAACGACCAAGTTATATGGAGGAAATTTTACAGGAGAAGCGAAATTCTGTGCCACTTCCAGATTTTATGCTACGAAGAAAAAAAATACTTAGCATTGTTGCGAACAAACGTTCTCATTGCAAGAGCCGCATTGTTGAAAAAAAAAAGGACTTGGTACGTTTTGGAAAACAAACGATTGAGCTTTACATAGTTCTACGCAAGTTTTGGAAAACCAAACGTAGAAAACTGAGATCATCACAAATGTGGGAATAGAGAAAGGCATTGGCATTCATACATGCTTGAATTAGGCATCAGAAGATTTCATAAACGCCTCATCAGCAATAAATTCAAAAAATAAATGCAATTTTTCCATTTTTTAAATTTTAGAATTTAAATACTTCAATAATGCTAATATTTTCAGTCCATCTCCGCCAATTTTTTAAATTTTACTTCACATACATCAGGGCATAAGTTCATTGTATTACGACACAGCAATGTAAATGAAAAAATACTGCGAAGCGATGATTTTTCAGCCTAATTTTCGTGAAATATTGTAATTGGATGAACTGAAAAAAAGCATCGCTACATTCTACATTTCATCTTTCTGCTTCAATTTGAAGGGGAGTTATGCGAGAAAAAAACTCAAAAATAAGAAAAATTTATCAAAAAACTACATTTTTAGGGCTGTAAGAGGGTGCAATGAACCTGAAAAGTCGAAACCCTTAAACGACACACCTAAAGCCCCTACTGTATCTACATACCAAATATCAACTTTCTTGCTCAATCTGGGGAGGGGGAGGAGTAGTTATGCGAGGAAGAAACTAAAAAATAAGAAAAATTTATTAAAAAACCACATTTTTAGGCTGCGAGGGGGTACAATAAATCTTAAAATTTGAGACTTCCAAAAAACACATCTAGGGTTCCTATTACATGTACATATCAAATTTTAATTTCCTAGTTCAATTTAGTGGGGAGTTAGGAAAGCATCAGTCCTTATTTTAAAATCAAAAAGGAAGAAAACTGTTATATCTCCCCTCCTAGTTAACTTATTATGCAACTTTACATTTCTTACCGATTAGCTTAAAAAGAACAATTTTTGTGGTTTTGACTCCTGAGTAGACCCTCGTCCAAATTTAGGGATAACTGAATTCTGACCTGAGATTGCTCCCACTCCGAAATATTGAGTGGTTTTGCCAATCAAAGCGTATTACCCAAATTTGATAAATTTTGGTCCGTATCGAGTCGAGTAAATGATTTATATTCTTCGAGAAAAAAATTAAAATAAATATTTCACCCCCCCCCATCCCCACTCATCCGCCGTAGATTGATAGACTGTAATAACCAGGTTTTCATTGACAATATGACATATAAAATCAAGCTTGAAAAAGCAATGACAGAAAGTTGCCTGCTTCCCCTGAGGCAATTTTGTGACAACTTTGCAGCGATTCCCTGCGTACACAGTTCACTCAAATTTTTCAGATTTTCACCAGTCATCATTGAAAAGTTTTCAAAAAAAAACCATAAAATCTGGTCGCAAAGTAGTCCCACTTTACAGCACCTAATGCAATCAGTTAAACACGAATTTGAGGTTGTTTTCTGAGCAGCTAATTTCATAAAGCCTATTTTTGCAAAAATTTCATTTTCAAAAAACAAAGGAACTTAGAAAATTTTAGAAACCCCGACAAAAATAACGGACCTCTTTTTTTCAGACGAGTTAGATAAGCCACAGTTCATTTTTTTAATTTCTGAGCATTTTATTGCCACATTTTTGTTATTTGAAACATTTGAGCGACCATTTTATAAGGAAAGCTCAATGATACAATTCAATTTAAAAAAACGTTATTTATTCACAAATACCTCTTGAAAATTTGAAAAATATTAGAACTGTGGAACATTACTGAAATAAATGAAAATTGGCCACCCATTTAATTGAGCCCCTATACAACCGTTATATTTTCCACGGCGCTCTAGTGGGAGGCAAGGCGTGCACGGGCCTATGTTTCTGTATTCACTTATTTGTGTTAAAAATGTTCAAAAAAAATTTTAATTTCCTACAATCGATGGCAGGAATGCTGCAATAATAAAATTTTTCATTCTTTTTGAGTAAGACCTTATTTTAAGCGATCATTTTACTATAATGATGAAATCTAGCAAAAAAGGTTTCACTGCAAATTTTTTTTCAGAAGATCTTCTTTACACATAAACGACACCACTGTGAAAAGCTTGGTAGTTCAGTGAATTTATGACCGTAAGCCTATCATCATGACTTTTTGTAGACTCTAGACTGAAATAATTTCATAAAAATCATCGTAGTTGTCTTCGTTGCAAAACAATGGCAAAAATAATAAAATTTTTATTGATACGCACATTCCTACCTCAATTTAAGGGGAGTTCTGCAAGGAACAAACTCAAAAAATAAGAAACGCTGTCTAAAAACTACAATTTCGGGGCCGTAAGGGTGTACAATGGGTCTGAAAAGTCGAAACCCCCAAAAGGCACATTTATGACTTATAATAAGTCCACATACCAAATTTGCACATCTTAGCTCAATTTGAAGGGAAAATAGGGAGGAAGAGCTTCTTTTCAAGGTTAAAAAAGAGAAAAATCCTCATATCTTTTATCCTTATTGACTTAGGACGCTGATTTTTGGATATGTTATGCAACTTTGGATTGTCTGCCGATTTGCTTAAAAAAGAACAGATTTGTAATTTTAGTCCCTTAACACTTCCTCCCTTTAATTTGGGCATAACTGAATTTTGACCCGAGATCATACCCAATTCAGAATATCAAATTGGCCGCCAATCGAAGCCCATTTCTCAAATATGATCGATTTTGGTCGGTATTGAGCTGATCAAGTAATTTTTAGTTTTTTTGAGAGGGAGGTGGGATAAATATCTGACATGGCAAAAAAATGGTCGTAATGGTCTGCTTGGAGCTCAAAATGGTTTTTATTTATTTCCCCTCCGCCTCCTCATCCGTCATAGGTCAACAGCCTGTAATAGTCGGGTTTTCATTGACAATATGGCATAGAAAATCAGGCTAAAATGTGAGGTTCTTCTAATTCCTTCAGAATTTATCCAAAAAAAAAATTGGTGACATTTTTACCCAAGTACTTTTAACGAAGATACAAAAAATTAGGGAAAACACATTTCAACCCTTCTCCCCAAAAATTCTTAACCTGGGGATCTAAAATTTTTATCGATAAGTTTTCTCATTGTGGTTAACGTTTGGAGTGCGAGAGGTTGAAACTGGTTTCCAAAAGCAGATCCATAGACAATAGTTGATCAGCTACACCTATCCTTTTCTGAGTTTTCAGTTCTATTGATTATTATTATTTATTCAAGTGTTCAGCTTGAATAAGTACGAAGGAATTCTGGGTAGGTTTGTTAAAAGGAAGTGTTCAAGGTTGAAGCGTTATTCCCAAACGTGAAAGCTTCTTGGTGGCCCAATAACAAAAATCGAGTGAAAAAATTGGCATATTTTAGTATGTTGAGTGACGAGCAAAATGGGTTAAACCATCTCTGCCGAGAAAAGGGCCAACGGAAGGGCTCCACTGATCTTGCTTATCCCTGTGCCTGGAATTTTTCTCGATTACGTTGATGTTGGCAAAATCAATTTGACACCTGGAAAACCAAGCTCGAATTTCGAGTACCCAGTAGTGAAATCAAATGTTTAAAGACATGGTGACCTTACAGCATACACTTTAAGATTATTGCTTTTTCAACGATTAGGTAGTTTTGATTTAATGCCATCAATTAATAGCACATACTATGGATATAATTGAATAGAAATGATCTCGTACAAAAAAAAAAAAAAGTACAAAATGAAAAACCGCTTAAACTGTGGTTTCAAGAGTCGATGGAAGGAATTCTGTTGTTTTGCTTAGACTAACCGTCTGAAAATGGTTCGATTTAGGTAGTCAAGTAGGTAAAGACGTAAGGTACCTATCTACGTTAGCTTTACATTCCATTTGGCTTTGGAAAGAATTATAAAAATCTAAACCCGATGTAAATGGAGGATGAATGGCGAAAAAGGGAAAGTATCACGGATAATTAACGTCACAACGTAGCTTGCACGTTGGTACAGGCCACAAAATGAATTTCACGGATACGCGGAAAAAGGGTGGCGGTGTCGTTGGCGGCGAAAAACAAGGCAAAAGAGAATCTACCTTCTCAACAACATTTACCGCTTCCATATTTTACCGAGTGCGTTTTCCCATTATTCAAACTCAGACGGCGAGCTGTCAATTAAAAATTACTTCAATCTTTCGGTTAGAAAAAAGTTGGTTGTGAAATGACTCAGAAAATTAAGTTTGTAAAAGAGAAAGACGGAGATACGGAACTCCAATCTCGCCATATTCTTGTTTACATTAATAAAAAAGAAATAGGTATTATCGTTTTTCAATGCCACATTATGAAAATGATTCGTCTTTCTTAGTTTATATAATAATAGTACATTTGTTGACTTGTTCCCCTTATCTTACGAGCTGAAAGACCATTCGAATTCTTGTACTATCCAACCTACGTACCTACTACCTACTACCTACTAATAAATTGAATATCAACAACGTTTTCCCCCAAGTTTTGTAATGTACAAGACTTCCAGCCTCCCTGCCTTCTTCTTCACGGCACTGAAATTAATTACCTACATCAGACGTTCACAGGCAGGTAGGTAGTTAGGTAGGTAGGTACCGTTATCGATACCACCTACTTATTTGTCGATTTGTAATTTCGCGGTCCGTTTAAAATGGCGGTGTATTGGAAAATTTTTTTCTTTACTTACTCTGTAATCTCCCAGATGATTAACTACGCAAGTAAACTGCACATCTCTGCCTTGAGTTGCAGTCAAGTTTTCCAATGGAGCGTAAAATTCCGGCATTACTGTTTCCGATTTTAAATGGTAACCTGAAATAGATGAAAAAATATGTTATTTCAAAGAATTGCTATTAAGTTATTAACCGTGATGGAAATACCGCCACGTTTACATCTGCTTCTATGCTAAATTTTCATTTTGTATTCGAAACGAGAAAAGTAAAAAAAATTTTACTATTGAAAAGTTTCCATCTTACGATAAGTTTTATTCATATGCACGAAAGACATTCACTAGAATAATAAACACACAACTTTGAAATCCATCATCAAATCCAAGCACTATGAAAAAATATATATTTCGCATGAAATTTCAAAACTTTGTATTTCATTAAAGTTTTAACTTGTATTTCCGTATTATTTCCAAATATGTAGTTTTTTTCATCATTTTTTTTTTTTTTTTTTTTGTACTCGTTCGTCTTTTACTGTAAGTATACATACGTAGGCATGTTGACAAATGAAAATATTCTTATTGACGAGTTCTCAATGTTTTTATTTCGGACCAAGTTACTGACATAGACGTACACGCCAGTTATTTTTATTCGAATAAGTATAAATTTAATCGTAGTTATCAGAAAAAAATATTTTATACAGAGTTTTGACAAGAAGTAAAAGAAAATTTTGTTCACGTCACTTTTTCGTACAATAAAACATAATCAGATCTCGAACCATGTTCGCCAAAAGTAGTGATTATTTGGATTTTTTATTTTTTTTCTAAAAATAAGTAAATCCTTTATTTGAAAAGTAAGTACTTAGTTCGGTTGTATTTCACCCTCGAGTAAACACCAGCTTGCGTAAGTATGTTTTTGTTTTTACGATATTCAAACGGCCTTTTTGAAATCAACTTTCTTCCAGAAATTCGCCTTTTAAACGCCTACCCGTTGGTGATATTAGGTCAAAAAAACCAGCCCAAATGTGGTATTATACGAGAGTGGAACAATTTTATAAAAAATTTTTCCTCGTCTCATAAAAGTTCCAGTTAATTATATTATTCGTCTGCACATGCCATAGAGTTAGTTGATATTTAGTTTCATGTGACTAATTATGAAGCTCAATATTATAAAAACTTTTAATTAGTAAATTAAAGCGGAAAGTATTATAAACGTTAAAGTTTTCTGCTTCATAACCTTCAACGTCGGTCGCTATTTCACTCTGCAATTTCTAAGATGTTTATAAACAATTGTGCATGCGCATTTTTACCCCTTTTATTACTGCCTATAGATATCCAATTCGTTTTACTTTTTCAACTAACAAGTAGTGTTTTGTTGCTGTAAAGATTTCGAAATTAAGAGGAAAATTTTTAAAATACCAGATCATCTTTTAAATTTGTGTTAGGCCTTGAAAGGCGAAAAAATTCCCATTGTTGCAAAGATATTAACCCAAGTCATATCGTATTTTAAAAGGCATCAGAATAATAACTAAATAAAATTGTACGATTTTAATGCCGAAGGAACCAACTCAGTAAGTACGTGGATCCATAAACAATATGATAAATTTTAAAAGACAATATAAAAAGGCATAAAATTATAACCAAACGTACACCAACATCTAATACGCATTTGTAGATGGGTAAAAACTGTCAGACCCTATTCAGAACGCAACAGAGTCAAAAATATAGTAAAAATAGATGAAACCGATACTTGTACAGAATATGAGAAGTTGGTTATTTTTATACCCAATTTTAAAGTCTCTAAAAAGTAAAATAAAATTAAAGCGATTAAAAAATTATATTTTCGAGATTGTGAGGGAGTGCAATGAAGATGAAGAATCGAAATCCTCAAAAGGCACATCTGCGATCGATACTAAATCCACATACCAAATTCCAACTTCCTAGATCAATTTGGAAGGGTTATGAGGAGGAAAAGCACTTCTTCAAGGTCAAAAAAGGAAAAACTCTCATATCTTCATTCCTAAATGTCTCAGGAGCCTGATTTTTGAATATGTTGTACAACTTTAGATTGTCTATCGATTAGCTTAAAAAGGAAGAACATTTTTTACAATTTTAGCGTCTCAACATCCCCTCACCTAAATTTGGGCAAAACAAAATTGTGATCCGAGGACTTCCCCACTCCAGAATATTAAATCCGCCGCTCATCTAAGCCTATTTCCCAAATTTAATCAATTTTGGTCGTAATCCAGCTCAGCAAATAATTTTTAGTTTCGGAAAAAAAGAATAAAATCGAGCAAAAAACTATATTTTTGGCGCTGTAAGGAGATGTAATGAGAATGAAAAGTCGAAACCCCCAAAAGGCACATCTATGGCTCCTGTCAAGTTTACACACCAAATTTCGACTACCTTACTCAACTTGGAGTGGTCAACATTTTTTGCGATTATAGCCTCTCAGTACCCCTTCCTTCCCCCAACTTTGGGCATAACTAAATAATGACCTGAAGTCAACCTCACCCCAAATTATCAAGGGACCTGTCAATCTAAGCCTATTTTTCACGAGCTGAACAAATGGTTTTTAGTTTCTGAAAAAATAAATAAAAATAAATTTCAGGCATTAGTCCGGCATATGACGGGGTTAAGGGTAGTGGATTTTAGCATTTATCATAAAACTTATCATTTTTTAAAACAGTGGCATAGATAGGAACATTTTTTGTCCTATTAAAGTATTTCGTAGGTTACACAGTTGTAGATTTACACACTTGAATGAGGAATTTCAATTCATTTGTGAATTAGAATGACCGCCATTTTAAAAGTTCAGCCAACTTTCATTTTTGGTAACATGGCTTAAAATACTCCTTAGGAAATGCCCTTACAGAAAAATCATCTATCAAAGAGATTTTAAATTTTACGAGGAATATTTTTGGTCTTATAAATTTTTATCATAAGTCTCACAGTTTTCGAGTTATAAGCGTAAATATGAATTTTCAACCCACCTGTTAATCAAAATAGCCGCCATTTTTTAAGTTCAGACAACTTTGATTTCGAGTAATACGGCTTAAGATGTTCCCTAAGGTGTCTCCTTTAGGAAAAAACATCTTTCAGTGGATAGGCACTCTTACTCCCGCTATATGCTGGACTATATGACAAAACATTGTCGTAATCGTTTTCTAGAGTCGCAAAACGAATTTTGTTGATATTCTCCCCATCTCCTTCCCCCTCATCTGCCTTAGGTCGATAGACCGTCATAGCACGGTTTTAATTGATAATATGACGTAGAAAATGAAGGTAAAAATTGTGATTTTTTTTCAGTCACCGAGATAAACTACAAGAAATTATCGTCAAAAATTTCAAAATAATTTTCTCGATTTTTGTGTGACAAACTAAAGCTCTATAAGATAAAATGCTCTCATATACTACTGGTAACTAGTTGTGTATCACGGAAGTATCACTGGTAACCAATGATAAAACCTATCCATTTTTAGTACCAAGAAAAGGCCAAGAGAAGTCGAGCCACTCCTAAAAAATTCTTGTCCCCCTTTTAGTCCTACAAAAATTTCCTTTTTCATGTTTAAGAACTAAATTAATTTAATTTAAAATCAAAACCATCAAACCCTCTAATTTTTCTTCACGAAATTTCTGATAATGCTGTTTTCGATGGGTACTTGCAAAAATTAATTTTTCAAAAATCTCAGCCTCGCTTCACTCGAAAGTATACATGTATGTCCTGCCCCATCACTCGTAAAAAATTTGGCCCCCTCGCTGCTTTGAAAAATTTCTCAGGAAATGCTAGACTAAACAAATAGCCCATTTTATGCCCTTATAATTTTCAATCCTCGCGATGCCTCTGATATCACTGTCGATGTGGTGGCAAGAATAAAGTCAAAGGGATTGCAAATTTTTACGATATTCATTTGACATAATTTCACAACTCATCAAACCGTCCTTCCGTGTAAATATGAGAGAGTCCTCGTAAGTGTTGGAAAAATTGTTTACTTATGCGTATCCCATCCGCTGTTTCATTCATATTGAAAAATTACTAACAAATAGAAGGAAACCGTATGTAATCTATCGTTTAGGGTCGTAAGTATTAAAACGAAAACCATACCGAATGCGATAATATTTGAGTTGGTTATGGAACCCAAACATCACAAGGATATTGGTCGCGTGTACATTAATCTCATCCTACGATTTTATAAGAGTATCAAGATGAAACACACAAAGCAACGTTAAAATCTATCCAGCTTTATTTATACTGAAAATCGAACCCGATGATGGTCTATTTCTACAAACTGCAAGTTCAAATAATCTCGTATTTGTACACATTTATATACGATACTTTAATAACTTTCAAAACACGCCGTTCATATTCTATTTCAGTTCATTTGAAGACTATTAGATACGTAGAGGTACATACTTAGGTACAATGATGACGTGAAACATGGTATTAATTTCCTTGTATACCTCTATGCTTAATACATACGTTTGCATTATACGATGTGCATACAAAAGTATATAGAAGATTAACGCTGAAGGAGCTACTATGTAAAAAAGTTTCAACTGTCAGTCATTATAGAATAATTCGTACCCTAGGTGAATTATGCAAAACTTTGACAAAAATATAAAACGTATAACGGAGAATATTTCGCCGAAAAATTCCATTATCTTTGTTTCCTTCTGAAGAGTGTAATCTTTCGTGAAAGTTTATTTTTCGGTGGACATTTAATTAACAATTTTCCAACTGCCTTATGAATTTCTCTCGTACCAACTCCAACTTCAAACTTCAAATGAAAGTAATGCTTTTTAAAACTTTCCCTCAGAGAATTATTACAAATTTTTCCCCTTTCATACTGATACGTGTCAAAATTGCGCCAAGTACCTACTTGCACAAGTGTATTGTATTTTGTTCTTTGCTGTAGTATTAAATACCTTTTCAATGCCGGTACTTCTGTAGATTAGGAGTATGAATTCGAATGGTTAAATTTTGCATCATGTTTACATAACGTTATACTCATTAACTCATTACTGTATAGGTTGTTTGATGAGAGCTCATCGCCTAATTTGAAAATTAAACAGGCAAATGAAAAATTAAATTTGAAATGAATTTTCAAGCATAAGGATTAGTTTGGGTGCCAGCATAGAAGATACCCGCACCCCTCTATCCTCTGATACAAATTTTTTCTTAAAGAGGATGTCCTAAGAAATATTTCTAACGGCTGCCTTCCAAAAGAACTGATCTTACAAAATGGCGAGCGTTTTGATTGATCCATCCCTTGAAATCAAAATTCTCCCTTATAACTGCGAAATGATACGGCCTACGACAAAATCCATTATAACAAGTATTGTTTTACGTAAAATTTAGAACATTTTTTGTCTTTACGTCAAACGGGTGAGAAGAGTTCAATATCGACAATTTTCTCCCGACGTTTTATGTGGAAATGCATATGAAAGTTCAAGAAATTTGGTTACAAAGTTGGTAACAGTTTTCAATTTTTCCGAATTAAAGCAGGTAAGCAGGTAAGGGACATGAGAAGGTGACCTGTATTTCGTGGACCCCATCTTTTGGGTAAGGTACACGACGACAGAAATTTTAATTACAATGAAAAGGGAACGCTGTAAGGTGAAATACGTAACCAAAACATGATGGACAAAGATTTAATTTTTTAGCAATCCAATAGTGCATTTTCTAATGTATTCTGTCGATCAGGCAGAGGTCTAATTTTGCTTTATTTTGAACATCTGCAAACGGCTGAGTCACAATACTTAGGAAATGGCCTAGAAATGATTTGTTGAAAATTTCAACTTTCTAAACCAATTTTTTAAACTTGCAAAACTCGTTTAAAGTTCAAAAATTTTCAAAAAATTCCAAAAAAAATGTTTTGAAATTTTTTTAAAAAAATAGAATTACTATGCGTATTTGGACCCAAAATTATCGTTAACGAGAAGTTTTCATCATTACCCTTCATTTCAGAAATTTTTTAAAAATATCGCTTTCTGTATTTTTCCACGATTTTTTGAAAAACTACGAAGGAAACTTCTTTTTGAGAAACGTTCTTGTAAAATTGATTCAAGACATCAATGTTAGGTTATTAAGCGCAATATTTGAATTTCATTTCTCGTTGATGATTTTTCAGGAGTGCTTAAAGAATGGGTTTTTCTTATTTTTTTAAGAATTTTTTCACATCATTAGAAATTTCTTTTTCACTAAATTCTAAGTAAAATAGATCGAGCACACTTACTCGAAAAACATAACTTAAAAATTGTCTTTGAGAGTCCAAAATAGATGAAATGTGTTCGTTCTGATGAAATTTTTTTCAAAACTCTTTTTCTCAATTTTTAACAAATTTAATTTAAAATACCTAAAAAAATTTTTTTTTGAGTGATCCTGAAAAATTGTCCATGGAAGATAAAATTGAAATTTTCAGCTTAATCATCTAAAATTCATGTGCTAAATTCATTTCAGGGGGGACGTTTCTCAAAAAAAAATTTCCTTCGTGGTTTTTCAGAAAATTTTAAAAAAATGCAAAAGGTGACTTTTTTAAAAATCTCTAAAAAAAAAGGTAAATCGTAAAAATTTTTCAAAAATGATCATTTTGAGACCAAATATACGTATATAATAATTCCAATTTTATAAAAATTTTGAACTTGAAGTAGCTTTTGCAGGTTTAAAAAATTGATTTGAGAGGTAGAAATATTCACCACGTCACTTTGAGGTTATTTTAAAAATATTGTGACTTCGCCGTCTGCAGATTTCCAAAAAAAGCAAAATTCGAGCCACCCTCTTACGTATGTGCCTACAACTACCTACCTACCTACCTACTTTAAACCAAAAAAATGTATGCCTACCATAATGTTCATTCCACTCGACTAGTAGTCTGCAAGTTAATAGAATTGCTTACTCGATTCGCCGCAAAAACACGTTTCATCAAACTAGCCCCTTGCCAGAAATGGACTTTACTTTCTGACTCCAGAAGCGCTCTCAACTTGATTAAATCTATCAACAC
>FIZR01014510.1:0-20042 GCA_900060175.1 Ferrisia virgata | reverse complement strand
AAAAAAAAAAAAAAAAAAAAAAAAAAAAACTTTTTTGTATTAATGAAGCATTGCAAAAAAAAACGAAAGAGCTATTCCTTTGAAATGCATGTGGAATGTTCATTTTAGATGATTAAGCACAACATTTCTAATTTACACTCCATAACCAATTAAGCCATTTTCCCAGTCTTTTAAACAAATTATTAAAAAAAACAAAAAATCCTCTTTTGAAAAAAATTTTATTAAAAGGGACACAGTTTATTTATTTTAGTCTCTCGAAAGCACTTTTTCTTTTTTTTTTAACCATTTATTTTTGAATGTTGGAATACATATTGAGAACCTATAAAAGAAATGAAAATTGTGAAAATCACTTTGAATGGATGAAGGTAAGTGTAGTCGGCCTATTTCGTTAAGGATTTACCGAAAAAGATATTGAAAGTAATTTGCCAGTAGTTGATATATAAGAGGAAATTTTTTTACATTTTTGTTAACTACGTCGCATGTAATGATCAAAAAATTCCGAAAAAATTATATATTATACTCCAATGTATACCACATCCATCCGATGCATTGTTAACTCCCCCCTCTCCCGCACCTAAGTCACATGCCTCTGGAAAAAATTCCAGATCGACTCAAGGCTACTTACCAGTAGTTGATAACTCTTTTTCCTCCCCTCCAGCCAAACCTAGGCATGTGAACTTTTTTTTGTAAATTTTCTCATATGTGTCCGTCATTTTGGCATCGAAAACATTTCAGTATTTATTTTGCAAAAATTTTAAAAATGAATAAATTTTGAAGAACGCTTAGCAACAATGTCCAGCTTTTCATCAAAACACAGAAATTTTGGGCTGTTGTTTAGTAAAGTGAATATAAAAAAATTATCAGTTCATGGCTGTGCTCAACAATACTGATGTTCTACTCTAAACTGAATGCGCCATTCAAAATACCATTGATGTTTTTGATCAATCTCATGATTGTCTCACAAACCGACTCCAAAGACAAAATTATCAACTACTGGCAAATCATCTTACAATGATGAAAAAAATTGTTGAAAAAAAAAACAAAAAAGAAAACACATTTTTCAAGCACCACTGAAAAATTATCCACGAGGAGTAAAGTTGAAATATGGTACAAAATCATCTAAAATTAATGTTATACGTTCATTTCAAGAGGACGTTGTTTTTCAAAACAATTTTTTTCACGGTTTCTTAGAAAATTGTGAAAAAAAAATGAAAAAATTATTTTTAAAACCCCTTGAAAAGAGGCATACTTATTATTACTGAAAACTTGCCATCAATGATTATTTTTAGTTGACACCGTGGGCAATAATTCCATTATTAAAAGTACCTAGAAAAAATTTCCGATTTTTTGAAAATTTTTTGAATTGAAGAGCCAAAATTTTTACATCATTCTGAAGTTATTCCTCAACTATTATGACCCCCCCCCCCCATTTCATAAAATTAATTTATTCATTTTTATTTTCACAACAAAAAATTTCTAAATATACAGTTTCTTCTCGCTTTTAATCGTGATTTTCTAATTCATGGAAAGCAAAAAAATTACAAAAACTTTCAACAGCAACTCATTATAACCAAAAATTTCAAAAACTGAAAATTTTTTCAAATTTCATATAAATTTTTAAATTTTAACCAATTTTTAATTGAATATAAATGTGTGTGAGTGAGTAAGGGAACGGGGAGAGGGTTGAAGCTAAAGTCAAAGAGCCCAAGTTTTTATCAGGATCATTTGACGTTATTCCTCAACTCTTATTTTACTACTCCTTCTCCTATGAAAAAATACTAAAACTAAGAATTATTCATTCATGTTTATGTTTTCTATTTCCAAAAATTATAGTTTTTTCACAGCGCAGATTTCAAAATAACTGGATACGAAAAATTTGATACATTTTCCAATCTAAACTTTTCAGAAAAAAACAAAAAAAGTTTCAAAAGTTCTTTCTTTCTCTTTTCATTTTTTAAACCTCACACATATTTCTTCCACAGCTTTTCCAAATCCGAGAACATAATATTTTCTTTTTTTTTTATAAAAATTTTACCCAACTTTTCTGAAACAATTTGCATTTTTTTACAAAAAAAAAAAATGCGACTGGCAAATGGATCAAGTTTAAATCCCTTTAAAAATTTCATAAGTTCAAAATGGTGGAGAAAATTTTGTCAGATTATTGAAAAATTTTATCAACTACGACAATGTAACATATTCAATTGTATTCTAATATATTCCAAGGAGTGAATTTTTTTCTCCCTTTTTGGTTAAAAGAAATTTTATAAACTGAAAAACTGGTTTAACGAAAAAATCACCAAGTACAATTTTTCTACTGAAACTGCTCTTAAAATTATTTTTTTAAATATGAAAACAATTTAGATTTCACGCATCAAGGTATATCCATCCCTCCAAGGCATCGTAAAATTTAAAAGAAAAAATATACAAAGATTTAGTATCTTTTAAAATCCAACGTAACCATTAAAAGCTCACATAGCCACAAAAAAAAAAAAAATAATAAAAATAAAAAATCTAGATATCTTTATTCCAGTACACAACAAATAGATACTCTCTCGATAATTTGTATGAAAATTTTACGCTGTTGTAAGAACTCGTTCGCGATAATGCTGTAATATACGCAAGAAATATTAATGGCAAAGTTTAAAGTTTTTGATTTACAGCAGTAAATGTGGGAATAATTAAAATAACAAACATCCTAAATACTCGCGGTTTCAACTTTATCCCATAATTTTTGGAACCCGTATAATGTTTATACACAGCGCAAAAAATTAATATGAGATTGGGTATTTTTTTTTTTTTAATACTTCAAATTATAACAGAAAAAAAATACAAGTTACTTATTTACTTTTATACTGATTTCGATTCAACTTCTGATTACATATAATTTTAGAAGAAACGAATTATTTTCAAGAAATAAAAAAATAAGTAAGTACTCATTTGAATATGTAACTCGAACAGTAGAAAAAAATTACTCACTTAAAAAATTAAATTAACGAAATAAACCCACACGATCGCGCATATATGTTATATATACAAATAATACGACAAAACGCAATTATAAACCAATAACAAACGAACGATATAAATAACGAAAAAAAAAAAAAAAAAAAAAAAAAAAGAAGATTCAATTAAAAAAAAAAAACGCAATTATAAACCAAAAACAAACGAACGATAAAAAAAACAAAAAAAAAAAAAAAAAAAAAAGAAAGCAGATTCAATTAAAAGTAAAAAATCAACATAATTACACCCACGAAACAAATAATGAATAAAAATTTTTTTCCAAAAACCAAATACGCTTGGTCAATTGGCAGCGATTACGAAAAAATAAAATAAATTAAAATACACACGTGAAAAGTTCTTTACACGAACATATTACGATAGAAACGCGTCAAATGATGTATACGCGATGGAAAACTGGAGGGCTTTTCACGTAAATAAACCGTCTTTCCGTTGAGGAAAAATAAATGCCATACGGCGCTTTCTACAGTACTATCGATGAACCGAATAAACACGCTTAACGTATTATTTCAAACAATCAAGTAATTACGACTGCGCGATTGTCGCAACTCACTGATTATATTAGTCATTTCATTGAAAATGTGATTAATCGAAAAACATTCGCAATGAGTAATAACGTACATAGGGATGATGTTTGTTTCACAGTTACTAAAAAAAAAAAAGATACAAGAAAATGAAATATATAATTTTTATAATTATAAGAAACAATGATGCATTGCACAGTAAATAGTACTACCACATTATGCACAGTACATTACACATTTACTAAAGTATTATACGATTAATCAACGATCGATCACTAATAAAAACGAAAATGCAACTCAAATAAGATAAGTAACACAATATACATTCGTAACAATCAGAATAATAAAGACAATAAACAACAATAATCTTCGGTCTACGCGAATAGCACTTCGCCAGAGGTATAATTACTCGTAAACGAATAAATAATATCACAAAATAAAACAATCTTCTCTGGAGAGCTCCGTAAATGTTCTTCTATCTTCGATACCGTTAAAACATATATACCGAAATCGGCAACGTTTTGCTCGTTGGTCGCTTCCTTCGATAAATTGAATTTTACTTTGTGCTCTTTCCACTTAAATAGAGTAATTAGATGGTAAAAATAACTTGAAATCTCGAATAAGAGTTATTTGTTCTTGAAAAGTATTGAAACTTTAGATATTATGGTTGTAATTTTTCCTTTGACGCACTTGAAATCAAATAAAATCCGTACAAACTGTAGTAAAATTTCTAGATCTACTTCATATTTTACTTTAACTCGCTTGACACAATATGCAGCACGAACTACTCCACATAAATTGATTCCACTGCGACATTCTTCTAAATTTGGTAAATTCGTTGTATGCTTCTTTCGTAAATTGAATTGAAGTTGCAATGAACACAACTAACACTTCTTTGTAACAAAAAATCACTAATCAAACGTTCGAAAATGTACGCGCACAAATTCCAGTTAGAATTCTGTTTTAGCACACATCAAATAAATTAAAAACGTAAAATTCAACTTTTAAATTTAAAATATTATAATATTTTTTTTACATCAATATTTTGATGAATTATTTTTATCAAATTTAGTTTGTTTACAACTTTATTGTTTACTTCGCATGTTTGCACTTGTCTCCTACTCTATAATAACTTCGCAGTAAACAAATGCCATTTTCTTCCACAGATTGTTAAATAAAACATAATTTTTTTGAAAAATTTTCAATCTTAAATTAATCTTGATTCTTGAACAATTAAGGTTTGAGAGTATATATTTCTCATGGCAGAGGTAGATACATTTCTTTAAATAAAATAATAGGGTATGTACCTGAATGGATTTTCCAATACATATTTCGATGCGGAATGGGGATAATTCAAAATAAATGCTTTGCATTTCGTTACAATGTCTACACAGACACACAAAGCAGCTGCTGTTAATATTAATATCAGCCCTGATGAAAAAACAGTAATGCTTTTCACGAAATCATTGAATGAAACAAAAATTCAGAATCAAATTAAACTAAAGATACTAATGCGTGAGTTTTTGCACCGAGTACATGTAAAATGTACATCACACATGTAATGTAATATTATAATTATTACTGTAGACCAAAATTGAGTATTGATCTGCAAATATTTCATGTATTAAATAATCCTTCCTAATAAAATATTTTATAACGAGAACCTGATGATACTAATTACATTATTGCAAAAACTAATGCTTTATTACTACATTCAAATCTAAAAATAAGATACCTTCGTTATTCTTTTTTTTTTTTCAATAATTTCAACAAAAGTGCTTCTCCATTCAAACAATATCAAGTCAATAATATAAAGAAACTACTGTTGTTGAATAATAAATAATTACCTCGCATTGTTTGTTTGATCATTCCTTCTAAGAAAAAGATGAGCTGAAAATAAAGAGGAGCATTCCTTCCGTAATTCATTTCCATTAATTTTCTTTCACTCTTCCTGAAAATTCAAAAATTTTAAATCGAAATACAACCATCCACTGGAATATTTATTAACACGTAACTTAATAAACACACTACATCACATTTCTAGTTCAGTGCTAATTCGCACGAATTAAACATGGATATTTCTTGCAGTTACCGTGATAATAACACAAACAACATTTCGGTAGAATTAAAGTACACTGAAAGTATGGTATCGATTTTTATTCAGTATAAATTAAGTACTTCCGAATATCTCACTGAATTACTACCATATGACTGGTAATGCAACATAATATACATTAGCAGTTACTAAATTATTTCACTCCAAATTTGCATTCATTTTTTGCTAAATTAACCAGAAAATAATGATTTTTATGCTAATCTTAAAAATACCTTCAAAATCTATCGGCACAATTAGAACTGAGGCAATCACTATTTATTTCTATTTCGTCATTTTTAGCGTTGGAGTTCAAAATTTTTTTCATTTCGAATAGATTACATTCATTGAATCAAATATTTGATTAAACATTATTTATCATTCGCCATTTAAAATAATAAAAACTATGATTTCGAATTAAAGGAAACGAATAACACGCTACCACTTCATTACCGTCAAATTCAAATTTCAAATCTAAATTTCAACAGTAAAATCATCGATGAGAAAGACGAAAATAATTTAAAAAAAAAAAAAAAAAAATTGTTACTTTTTTTGACTTTTAACTTTAAAATTTTAAACAACATTTTAAAAAAGTGAAAGTATAGGTATTTTAAATGTTTTACCTATCTAATGGGGAAGGGTGATTTTTCGTTGCACCTTCCTCTATGGGTGTTTAATTTGGGATTACGCCGAATTTGAGTGACGTCATTCATATCAAAATGGCCGAAATTTCGTAAAGTGTTAAATCTTTTGTTAATCGTTTGTAAAAATTTAATTTTGATTATTCCAATGGGATAGTTACGTTTTATCACTTTAATTTACTCGCAGGTGAAATAGAGTAAACGGAATTGTTGTAACATCTTTAATTCATGTCTTTAGGTAAGTGTTTTTGTATACATTTCGGTTTGACAGCCCCTTCGCCTTTATTAACATCTACCCACCTCCTTTGTAATAGAAATGACTGAAGGGGAGTGTTTATTTTGTATAAATGCCGACACTATAAACGGAATACATAATATTTTAAATGATAAATATCGGAACATCCATCCGCACTACAATATATATATAAATATTCTCGGGCTTCGACTTATAAATGAATATTCGTAATTGCTTCGCCATTTAAAAACTAAAATCCATTGTTCCTGTGCCTATAAAAATTGAGAATATGTAAATATACACATAATTTCCGGGTTACAGTTGCTACTCAAAAGTTACTACAGAAATACATTTGTGTCTGGAGATGGAATTATGTTGACATAATTCCTACTACGTGTATTTTTCTTACGAGTGAAATGTACGCTCAATATGCGTGTATTAATTACTTATGTAGTATTTCATTTTAAGACACCCTGTACTGTAGATGATATTGATCATGTTTATAATTTTATTATTTCGATTACAGATTATTAATCTATATACCAGATGAGTTCTGCAAGCGATGTTTTCAATTCAGCTAACCAGGAGAATCGTACAACGCCAACGATCGCTCCGCATTTCGCCGATCCAACTAATCTGAAATTAGTTCAGCAACATATGAGTAATGCTGCTAATCAAGACAATCGCGTAGAAAGGAATACGCCGCTGTCACATTTCCCTGATAGCAGCAATTTGAAAATGGTTCAGTTAGGCAATATGGGTAAGTATCACGAGTAGTGTACACGAAACTTTAAAATGTTCATATATAAAGATGAGGTTTGGTGATATGTTTGTATTGAAAGATTTGCGTTTCTTAGGTGATACTTCAAGAGCTGTACAAGCCGTGCTGAATAATTCGGTGGTATCTGTAGCCAATACTTTGAATGGAGAACCGTCATCCATTTCGTCATCCAGTATACCGATTGATTTTTTGAAACATGATCAACGTAGTAAACTTTTAACTGGTATGATTTATAATTAATTATTTCATTAACAACGATCTGTGTTCGATTTGTTTTGAAACTATTTTTATAATTTGAAATCGTATTTTGTACGCTAGGCTATCTTATACCATGTGATTATCAAAGCACTTCACAAACCGAAGCGGATAAGAATTATTATCAGAAGAAGCAAAAAGGTATCATTGTAATTTTGAGCTATGTGCTGTAGTTTAGTTTGTAATTTTTTTTTTTTTATCCTGCTGCATGTACCTTTGCGAAGCGCGTACCTTGAATTATTTTGCAAATGCTTTTATTATACGTATGCATGCCTCCTCTTCAAAACAGAAATGTTTTTATTGTTTTAAATTTTTGACTTTGCACGCCACAATATTGAAAGTATTTGTAAAACGCGAAACTCGAGGAGGTATAAGAAGGAGGAAAATTGAACGAAATTGGTTGCTTAATTCTGATACTTATTTTTTTCTCTTTGTAATTCGATGTACAGATGTGTTTCGATTTCTAGAACAAAAAGCCAACACCGAGAAACCGTTGCTGCTTGAAATAAATGGTAGTATAGTTGCATATTCTTTTATCTTTATCGCTACATAGACCTTTTGAACTTTGTATATGCTTTTTCTAATATGCACTTCGATTTTTATTTCGTTCGTTAAGAAACAACTTACTTAGTTGCACCATTGATTACGCATTTTATGTTTCCTATTGTCATTCGCTAATTTCGTTGGTAGCTTAGATGAAAATATTTTATTTAAAAAAAAAAAAAAAAAATTAGCCTAAAATTTCATTAATTTTTTTAGCAGTTGACCCATCCAGAGCGGTGCAAGCTGTTTTGAGTAATACGGTATCAGTTGCTAGTACGTTAAACGGCGAACCCTCTTCGTCTTCTGCCATATCGTCTTCTAGTTTGCCAATTGATAGTTTTCTTAAGCCCGATCAGCGTAAACTTTTAGCTGGTGAGTGTTACTCGATTTTGTTCATTTTCATTAGCTTAGTAATGCTTTACTTTATTGATATTTCATTTCTGACCTACGAACAGTTGAGTAAAACTGGTTACTTTCTTGAACTGAAATTAAAAAGTCCATGAATATTATTTCAAAGTTTTGTTATACTACTTTTCAAACATAATTTCCGATGTACGTATTATTTCTTTTATTGAAGGACGAAATTACAAGTGAAGAAAGAATTAATTGAGTATTTTCTTCAATGAGATCCACTTTTATTTTTGTAAACTTGATGATTTATATTGTATGTTGGTGAATTATTTAGCTGGAGAATCGCAGTAATTTTAAAATTCTTTTATTATTATGGATGTTGAAACGGGAGTTGTCGATGAATGATTTAATTTTTAGTAATAGTTTAGCTTTTGAATTGAAAGTATGTTTCTACCGGAAAGAAGAAAGACCTAAATTTTTTATCAATCTAATACTTACTTTTTTTTTAAAATTACGAGTGATTAGTTTAGTTTGAGAGTTATCTAATTTAATAAGCTTTGAAATATTGAATAAATAATAGATACTGAATATTCGATGACTGCATTCGTAATATGTAAAGTTTTAAATTGATGAAAAGAAGTGTTTGTGTATATTTGAATATGTTTAAAATTTTAGTTTTCTCTTAGAAATTGAAAATCGCCGATTTTATAAAATTTATACAAAACCTTATGAAGTACTCAAAAATTCATCATCTTACTTCGAGACGAGTTTTCATATTTTAATTTAAATTTTAACCACTTCCATAGTAATTTGTATGTTCAAAGTTTATGATCTATCATGTGTTATTCACTGTAAAATGGTACACTAGAAAATTTTTAGAGATATCTTAGAGTTGACTTGGAATCACGTATCATGGTTTATGACTATTGAAATCTGAATGTATTTGAATTTTTCACATTACATGTACGCTCCTTTCTGTCATGCAATGAGATGTTGATATGTATGTTAATATATCGGAGCTACCTTCTTCCGGTTAGTCTATTGATGCGAATGCCTGCGGAAAAATTTTGATTTTAATTTTTTTTTTTTTTTTTTTTTTTTTTTTTTTTGGATTTTTTTTTTGGAAAAATTTTGATTTTAATTTTTTTTTTTTTTTTTTTTTTCATTTTCTATGGATCTTTTTATTTCTGGATCAATGGTGAATTTTTAGAATGAGTGTTGTCCAAGTATTCAAGTCACGAATATATTTTCTGTCGTTTAGAAAATAATTACAAGCTTAATGGAAATGAAATAATTTTTTCTGTAATATGAATTTTAGTATATGTATAATTTCTGGAATTTGTATCAATTTCCACCTCCCTTCCGCCATTCGCCTGTTTTAATATTACATGGCGTGTACGATCAGTGATAGCTTGTTTTTTTTTTTTAATGAATTTCGAAGTGAAGTAATATGCTTGAGAGCACTATTATCAAGAAAAAAAGGCCCCTAACGAATCAATTTTTCTCATCATCTAAGTAATCTTGAAATACATAATTTTTAGTTTGAACTTTGAAGTCAGTTCCCTTTTCAATACGGTTAAATTATAGCGAAGAGTTGAAGGAACTAAGACGGTTTGAAAATAAGATACCGATAGAAAAATCATCTCGAGATAGGTATAAAACCTCTGGGATGAAGCAAATGTCTATTTGGAATCATTCGTGTTTTGGATACGGAAAATTTCACTTCTACCTGGTACTTGAACCTATGTAGAAGCTGTATTTCGCTTTGGTCGAGTTCTATGCTAATTTTAGAATGATTTTTGGTTATTGTAATATCGAAGATGGATGATTGCAGTGCAGAACAAATTTTCTTGTTGTTTTGTTAGCTAATTTCCTGTTTGAAATAAGTTAGCATTTTTACTGTTTTAGTTTCTTCAGTTTTTTGAGTTCACGCTATTTTTTGGTGTGATATATTTTCCCATTGAAATCAGCCGATAGTTTAGGCGAACACCAAATATGATCTAATGCATCATGAATCGTATTATCGAGCTTGATATTTAATCGATGTATTTTTTTTGTGCTTGTTTTCTTTTTCATGAACATCTATAGGCGAATCACCGAAGGCGTTTTCGAATCTTATGCTGCATTTGGGTCCGGAACGTCGTACGAACATCACGGACTCGCCTTTTCATTGCGACATCTGCGGCAAATATTTTTCGCGCAAAGATCATTTCAAAAATCACGTTATGTGGCATACTGGCGAAACGCCGCACCGGTGCGATTACTGCGCTAAAACGTTTACGCGTAAGGAGCATCTGGTGAATCACGTGCGCCAGCACACGGGTGAGTCTCCGCATCATTGCAATTATTGTACGAAATCTTTCACACGTAAAGATCACATGGTTTATCACGAGCGTCAACATACAGGGGAGACGCCGTTTCCGTGCCAGTACTGTCCGAAAGCGTTTACACGTAAAGACCACTTGGTTAATCATATACGCCGGCATACCGGAGAGTCGCCGCATAAGTGCACTTACTGTATGAAAAGCTTCACGCGTAAGGAGCACCTAACGAATCATATACGCCAACATACGGGCGAGTCTCCGCATCGGTGCCACTTCTGCCCGAAAACGTTTACGCGCAAAGAGCACCTGACCTGCCACATACGCATACATACCGGCGAATCGCCGCACGCTTGCGAATTTTGCAATCGCACTTTTACGCGCAAAGAGCACCTGAAACGTCACTTGCGCCAGCACACCACCGGCGCCGAATACAATTGTCTTATATGCACGGAACCGTTTACCGCCAAAGAGCCGCTGCTCGAGCATATGTTGACGCATCCGCGCGACTTCCCGTACGTCTGCCAAGAGTGCGGCAAAGCGTTCCGCCTGAAGGGCAATCTGCTCTTCCACCAGCGCAGCCATCAGAAAGGCATGATCATGGACCGGCCGTACCGCTGCGACCTGTGTCCCAAAGATTTCATGTGCAAAGGCCACCTCGTGTCGCATCGACGTTCGCACACAAATGCAAACAACGCGCGCCAATTCGACAAAGCCTTCGTCACCGTTAAAGACGAAAACGCCTCGTTCATGCTGAAACATCTGATGAAATCCGAAGACATGAACGAAATGATCGTACAACATCAACAACAACAGCAACATCAGCAAGGCAACGGAACCACCCAACAAGGTGGCAGCCAGCCTCAGCAACAGCAACAACAACAACAACAGCAAACGCATCAACAATCGCAGCACTCGGTCAGCGTCGGCACGCAGGTCGGCCTACCGGTGTTACCTCCGCCGCCTAATATACATCTTCCACCGCCGACCACCAGTTTACTAGCGGCTGCCACGTAAATCGCCGCTTACCGCTTCACCGTTCTTAAATCTCTTTTTCTCTCACACTCTACTTGTTATCACATTGTACATGTGCTGTTGATCGATCGATCGATCGATCGAGAAAACATGGCGACGGCAGCCATTACCATATTATACGCTGATCATCTTAGAAATTATTATGTAAAAAAATGGATCTTTCACCCGTTGATCGATCGATGATGATGATGATGATGATGAAATGTACCAAAGGATTGAACGACTGACGACGAATCCTTACTGCTCGTTGATTGTCGTCTGTTATCCCATCTTCGATAATTTTCGCACCCCAGCTGCCGTGTATCATCAGGAAAAAGAATAGCGCCGCTGTACTTTCTAAATTTCTTTCTTTTTTTTTTTCTGACGTAAAAAGGTTACGTTACTTATTATTATTATTATTATTATTATTATTATGATTATTATTAATATTATTATTATTATTACTACTACTGCTATTATTGATAATCTAGTATTATTGTTACGTATTTCAGAGTTTCTCGTGCGTAAGTGCGTGTGTGCGTGTGTGTGCGTTTGTGTATTTGTATCTCATCGAGGTGTACACTGGATGACCCCGAATTCAGCATCGATCGGTAATATTGTTGCGAGGGGTGCCGCTGTATATAGTTAATTTTCGCTTAGCTACTTGCTTTTATGATCACTTCACTTATCATTGTCCCATTCTTACTTTTCGTTTGTTCCTCTTTGTCGTATTATTTTTTAATTAGAATTAAAGAAAGAGGAGCAGTACAGGAAACTAGCGAGTTTCTAAATTTATACAGCGTTCTAATATTCTAAAATTTTGATTTCTATCCTGGACATAATATTTATTTATTTATTTTTTTTTTTTTTTGTAGTTTTCTTCTAAATTTCTTTTGCAGAGACGATTGTTTTTATTTTTTCTAAAAAGACGATACTTCTTGTTGATTCATTTATCGAGTGATTTTTTTCATTTATTTTTTTCCCCCATAATACTTAATTGACTGCAATTTTCACAAAAAGCACAGGTCTACGTGATTACCTATTACGATGTTCACAAACAATGATGGTACAAGTGACGTAGACATTTGTACCGTCAGATTTTTTCTTACACGATGTCGAGCTGCCATTTTTATTTTCTTGTGTACTTTTTTTTTTTTCGTTTGTATCTTGATAAGTGCCATTTCTTATAAAAAATCATGTTACACAATATTTGTATGACTGTATGAATCCTTACGATTTCGTTTTATTTCTTTATATTACGCGAATGGTGAGACTTTATTTGATGAAGATTTTTTTTTCACAGGCTTTTATTATCGATTTCGATCGGTCCTCTTTGGTATACAGGTGTTTCTTTTGAACTTTCGTTGTTTTTCTGTTCGGTTGTTTTTTAGATTTTTTTTTTTTTTTTTAGCCTTATTCATTAGCTTTATCGTTACCGAGATCAAAATTCACTGCGTACACGTTTTGCGGTGGTGGTTACAGTGTTATCTCGTTCGTGCGTAGTTTATATCCATTCTCCGCCCCTCCCACCTTTATTGTTTTATTATCACGTATTTAAATATCGTGTAAAATGTGAACTGATTCGATGTTCTTTGGTAGATGATCGATGAGATGAGTAAGTGATCAAATCTTCGTTTTATGCGTTCGATACGATGAAGAGAAGTCGGAACCCAAAGGAGGTGTATTGAAAAGTGTGATTTTGAAGTGCCGATGGGTTTCGTAAGTGTTCTGGGCTTGGTTCAAGGTGGAAAGTATTCTCAGTTTGTAGTTCTTGGTGTTTGGATTCGAATAAACGGTGTAGGTGAAATCGTCGACAGGAATGGGTTGCATTTTAAAGATCGTCGGACGTAATAGAAGACACAGAACCAAGTGAGATATCGGTATTGGTTGAATTTTCTCGATGGAATCGTTCGCAAATAATTACAGAGCGATTCGTTACCGAGCGAATTTTCGTTATCGTGTTACTAATTCGTCGAACAACTGAATCTGATCGTTCGCGAACGTCTTTGTAGATCAATTATTAAAAACAGAGCCGTATTTTTTTATCGTCTTCTTGAATTTTATGGAGCGAAAAATATGATATTTTGATTTCGAATTTTTTGTCACTATCGTCAACAAACGATTTCAATCATGATGTAAAGATATCGATCGCGAATGATTTAACAAAATGTTCGTATCGAATTGAATTTCGCAAGTTTTCGGATTTCCAACTTGCCTTATATATTTTAGTTCTATTATTCAATGCTGCCAATAATTGTGAACGATTGTTTGTGATCGAAGAAAAGACGTGTTTTCGTCAGAAATTTTGATATCAGTTATCTATCTGATTGAGTTGGCCATCTAGATCAAGGTTATTATTATTATTGTGGTAGTGGTAATCGTGCTGGTCTAAAATGGGATATTTTTTAGTCCACGCCGATCTTCCTGTGCTCCTCCTTTGCGGAAAATCGACTTTGAAAAAATTTCGAATCATCGAGCGAAATGTTTTAATTTTATGTGACCGATGTTTTCATCAGTTTATGTTTCATGTTCACGTCAATGTGTCTGATTTCCTTTTTTAATTTTAATACATTTTTTGCAAATTTTAACGTATTGACTGCGCTTTGATCTTAATGTATATTTCTTTTTCGTTTTTCCTAACCGGCCTTCGTTTTATTTTTATTTTTCATAATTTTATGAATGTTTCGACTTATCGAGTGTTGGAACCGGAACTAAATTCATCTACGGACTCGTTACTAGGTCTCCGCATTTTTGTAATATAAATTATTTAATTAATACTTTGGGGAGGGGGTTTCAGAATTGCCATCGGAGGCAGCTGAAAAACAGGTTTATATTGTCACGGAAATTTTATAGTTACTGCAGCAAATGCATAATATGTATTTAATAAATTACTACCTACAATTTAAGCCAATTAAGTCCTCGTAATTATTAATTTGTAATAATATTTAGCTGGGGTTTTTTTCCTTTTCTTTTCTTTTCCCATCTTTCGTCTCTATAAATGTACTTTTTATTTCGAGTAGCTGGATTTTTATGCATTTTAGTCGAGTGTAACATACATTGTAATTAATTTTCGAAATATTTTAATCAGCTTCAATGTTTTCTTTTTTTCTTGTTTTCTGCAAAGGCATGGTTATTTTCCTCGTGTTCGATAATTTTTACCAGATGATGACGTACCGTGAATCGGTGTTTTTCACTATATATTTTTTTTATTATTTCTTTCTCTCATTATTATTATTATTACTATGTACGTAGAGAATAATTTACTACGGTGTAAATTACGCGGATAATCACTGGTAATTGTGTAATTTTTACGTAAATTTTGCAACCAAAATATAAAAAAAATTAATGGCAAAATTACGTGCATGTGTGACTTGTGTGTGTAGTGCTCTGTTATGTTGTGTAAGTATCAATACACGTTTGTAGGAAAGTGTTCTTAGTTTTACAACTGCAAATATTACGCAATAACAAAGATAGTACGCTGGGAAAATTTTATAATGCAAAAAATAAGGTTTTAAAGCATTGGGGAAAAAGAAGGTGTAATTACGTAATAGAAAAGGTTCCTATAATGAACGTGCGTAGTGCGTGCAATATATAAATACTATAAATATTTACGCTATTTTTTTTTTTTTTTTTAAGTTAATTAATGTATTTATACATACTTAATTCTACGTTTTAACGATGGCTATTAACGATACTTGATTGAATACTTTTTTTTTCTTTTGTCCTTTCGTTAATATGTATTGTAAACTATTGTTTTTTTTTTTAAATTATTTTCCTCTTCAAAGAATTTTTATTACAATCGTTTTTCGAAGTTGGGCAATTTTAACGCTTGTATGTGTGCGTGTGTGTGTTTTTTTTCCCTTTTTAATTATTATTATAATTTATATTATTTTTATTTTTATTTTTTTTTTGGGCCAACATACGCGCTTTTTACGTAGCTTTCTCTGTTTTTATTGCATTTATTTTAATATTTTTTTTGTACGTATTTTTTTTTCTTTCTTTTTTCTTTTTCGGTTACGTGTTTTATCTTAATTTTTTTTATTGTATTAATATTTTTAAGCGAAAATATTCGTTGTAGTTACGCAGCTTAGTTACGAAAAACTTTTTTCTTGTGTTTTAATTCAGGATCTATTCGACGCTAGTCACGAGAGAACCATTGTATTTTTAAATTGGCGATATTTTCTTCCTCCCTCCCGATGCTTCTCCCCTCACACCTTCCTCTCACCTACTCTGTACCCTCGTATTAGATAATATCTACGTCGTATTTCGGATGTACCAGCCATTGATCGATTTTGTATGGTACTGAATGATTGAATGATTTTATGGTCGTTTTGGGTTTGTTTTTTTTTTTGTTTTTTTTTTACTTCGAATTATTTAATCGCTATACAGTAATTTATCTGTTGTGAAGGAGGGGTTGAGGTTCACTGTAATAATGAAATTATGGATTTTAGGGTATTTATTTTACGATGATTGAAGAAGTTTCGGAATTTATTGAAATCGTTGCTTACCCCCTTCCCCTCTACTGTCTCAGTATTTAATGTACCTTACGTTTTCGAACAACGTAATTAATATATTTTTTTTTTTATAACCGAAACTGTAACAAAATTGAGAAGAAATAAGAGTGAACGCTGCAATGCGACGTACCTGCCATTACGAATACAAATTATTTTGAAAATTTTTGTTTTTTTTCACCTCCATGAAAGCTAATAATGACGCGTGGGGAGTTTTCAAAACATCCCCCTCAAAAGAATCCTTATATACTTTTTTCTATTCTTTTTTTTTTTAAATTAGATCTCTTCTTAAAAATAGCTTAATTTTTAATAATAATATTTATTGTATGACCTTATTAGTATTATATGTTGTAAAATAATTTATAATATCGAATACGATGTCGTGTAAAACGATAAGTTTACAAACTTACGTACGACTGAAAGTTTTCTAACGCGTACGCAATGGTCATAATCCGTTTAGAGAACACATAATGCCAAAGAATTGAGTTTTTTCATACATTCAGATAAGTTGAAATGGAAAATTATTATCTTATTTGAAACAACAACAACAACAATTCACTACGTCAAAGATATAATGCCTAAACATACTTTACGAACCGGTTTTCCGTGATTCTGATGTTGAAAAAAAAATTATTACAACTTTCACGCTTGGATTTTTTTTTTTTTTTTTCTATTTCATAATCCTCACACGTATATAAGTTTATCCACTCTTTTTGTTATTGCCATTTTATGTATTGTTCCTTCTTACTATTTTTTTTTTTTTTGTAATTTTTATTTTCTTCTTTCTTTCTTTCTTTCTTTCTTTCGTCTTTATGTTTTTATTTCGCTGTTATCATTATTATATATATATAAATTTTTTTTACTTATCAATTTAACAGTATGTAGTTGAAGGTATTGTTAACATTCGCGTATTTTGAGCCACGTAGTAGTATTAACCTGTGTGCTGGAGTGTGTTTTTTTTATTATTGTTTTTGCTTTTTCGAGTTGAATATGTCGTATTTTTGCGGTTTGAAGTGTTTGGAAAAAAGTTCTTTTTTTTCTCCGCCGAGATTTATTTGTTTTATTTATTTTTTTTTATTTATATAAATAGTTTTTAAATAATGAGGACAAAATTTATTCGAACGCGTAATTTTAAATGTCTTAAAATTGTATATTACGTAATTTTTAAGAGTTACCGTCTTTGAAGTACGTTTCTACGTATGGAAGACGGTTCTACAACGACGATATGGATATTTTAACCCATGTACCTATAGATATACCGAATATGTAGCGAACTCTGGCTTCATATATTTTAATACATTTGAAAAATAATATCTAATAATGGGTAATTTTTTTTTTGAAAAAAAGGAAGGGTGATCTCTCAGTATTTTTTTCTTGCTTTTTTTTATCGTATATTTACGGTATGTTGAATTTCAAAATGGATTTCATTGTTTTTTTTTTTATTTCAGTATTATAAATTTATCAGATGTATTATCATCTTCATAGTACAATATTTGGTACGATATGCGTAAAATGGATACCTACCTACCTGGTAAATATAACATAATGCATATTGACCAAGCCTAACCGTATCGTCGTGAAACGATATAATTTTATTTTTTATTAGATTTTTTAAAATCATAATAAAGTAGACTAAACACTTAAGACAGTATGTTTAAAAGAATTAATTTTTAGATTATTTTTACTGTTGTATTATGGCTATTTTTTAATGAAATAAACCTTCAAAAATTGGCTGCAATATTTTTACTGCACTCAGAACACAAGTTTTATAAGGGATAAAATGTAAGTTTATTGCTGCCCCCTCTTATGTCAAAAAAAATTTCATTTATAGATGTGCCCTTTTGGGAGTGGTTTTAATTTCTCAGTCGCTTCATGCTTCACACTGGTATGGGAAGAGGTTGTAGAATTTTCTTAAATAACACTCTCAGCCTGTTATAAGTAGTGTGTAGAAGAAAAAGAGCTAAGGGTACATTTTTCTTCGATCTAGTTCAAAATGTTCAGTTCAATGTATAGACTTCTCCGCGCAAAGAGGGTTAACTGGCTATCATTGAAGGAGCAGCGAACCTTCAGTGGTCATCTCAGCAAGAAACACCAAATAAGTGTGGTAAACCCTTGAAATGGAGCAGGAGTGCTTCAAAGTAAGGTAGAATATTTGTTTGTGCTATCAGTATCAGTCTTTGGAAAGGCCTTTGATAAAAGAAGAAGATTTCTAATCAGGTAAGCTGACATCCTTACTTAGGGTTGTAGATACTTGCAAAACAATATCGATCCTGTGGATCAAAAGTGCTGTTATCATTCAAAATTGATCCATTAAAATATCAAACGAAATAATATCAATATTTGAGTATCGATCCATTATTTGCTTTATTTTTTGTAATTTGAATAAAATACTAAATTGAACGTTTTGAAAAAATTTTTCTTGTAATTTAATAATGTTACTGTGTAGGTCCGGAAGTTTGGACACAAAATAAGAAAAACAGCTATCAAAGGGGAAAAACATTTGCTCAATAAACAAAACTCTTCTGAAGCATCGTCTCTAAATACTAATGTCGCTAATGCGAAGAAAAAAGCAAAATAATTAGAATTTAAAAATTAAAATTTAGGTTAAAGTTATTCATGTTGAAATTTTTGCATTACTTTATCGTTTAATTTGAAAGCATGTTCTAAAATGTAATTGACGTTGAAATAAAATTAAAAACAAAGATCATTTATTTATAATAACAAAATGACGATAAACTTCGTCACAACTAATTCAATTTCTCTTTCGAGTCATGTTAATAAAATAATTTCCTTTCCTAATATTGTTAATAGGGACCGGATTTGAGCTTGTGTTACCCAACCCCCTTTCCATGAAACCTGTAACTTGTAAGATGGATTCTGAGAGGCATTTCAATCCATAGAGTACATTTTTGCAGAATTTAAAAATTTTTCAAACTCAAGCCACTCTAACCAATGTTTCTTAAAAATCCCAGTTCATTGCATATGTGCACTAAATTTTGCAAAAATGTACTAAATGGATTCTGGGAGGCGTTTCAATTCATTGAGTACATTTTTGCAGGATTTAAGAATTTTTCAAACTCAAGCCACTCTAACCAATGTTTCTCAAAAATCCCGGTACATTGCATATTTGCACTAGCGCTTTTATATTGTCTCGTTCACACGCGTTCAATTCTTGTCTATTCACCATCTTGGCAAGTGAACGCGTTCACATTCACCAAAGAATGCAGAGAACTTTGTCATCTCTGCATGTCCCCTATTGATCAGGGATGGTAGCAGAATTGAAAACTGAAAACTGCCAATTGCAAACTAACTCAAATTTTTAAAAAGGATTGCTAACCAACTCTTGACCTTCAAATCAAATTTCACTGGAACTGTAACCGAACTTAAACCAGAAATGTTTCATTTAAAGTTCAAAACTAAAACTAAACTATACGAATTCAACTCAGGAACTCACAATACATCCCATTTATCATGTCTATTGAAACCTTTGTTCTATCAAATGAATTTTCACACTATAAACATTGAAATTAAACCGGTGCTGATTTGTTTAATTCTTAGTGAAATACAATCTCGTTTTTTATTTCTTTTTCTTTGGTGTGATCTTGAGCTGTGATATTGGCTCGATTTACATCTAGTTATGTTTTTTACTTTTTCACAATGAAATTTTTACTTCGTAAGCTTTGAAATTGATGTTTTGTTTCATTTTAATTAAAACGCAATATCGTTTTTTATTTCTAGTTCTTAATGCAATTCTGA
>FIZR01014504.1:0-17057 GCA_900060175.1 Ferrisia virgata | reverse complement strand
TCCTATCTCTTGAATAAAAACTCTGCTCCCTTATGTCCAACATGCAAATGCCAAATCACCATTACTCATATACTTTTCAAAAGTCCCAATTATCACCGAGAAAGAAACCTATTTCTCACATCAAACGATCCTGTAGAAGTCCTGGCTGACGATCGTCAAAAAATTCAAAAACTACCATCCTTTGTTACAAAAACTGGACTTAAAACCCTTCTTTAAACAACTATTCCTTCAATACGCTTCTGGTCTCCGTTGCAGAACATAGCGTTAAAAAAAATAAAAAAAATAACATATAATTTTTATATTTAATTTTAAGTTAGATATCAAAAAAAAAAACACATATTCGATGGCCCTATAATGCCAGTAAACAAACAGTCGACGACCTTACATTCGGAAAATATGTATTCAGAATTGCCGTTTGACATTTTTGTGTCCAAAAAAATTGGCAATTTTTCAAATTTTCGTAAACATAGCACACAGTTTGAATAAAATTCCTAGAATATTTTAGTCGCCGGATTCCAATTTTTTTTCGCGAATTTTGTGCGAATATTTATGGTTTTAAATTAATATTTATTTTCAAATAAAATTAATACAAGCGTGGAATAGATTTGAAAAGATGAATTCACACTGGTGGAAATAGATGGGAAAGGTGTTTGGGTTAGGAACCCCTCCGCAAGAGATTTTTCGTGTGAAAATTAATTTTTACTCGTGAAAAAAGTGGAATTTAACCCCGTGACCCTCAAAATTTCGCAAAAATTTTCAACTTCGAAACAAAAGTTCAGTAAATCCCCTCTCCCCTACCCTCCTTCCCAGAAATTGACAGTAGTTACGCTTCTATCAATTGAGTAAAGTCATATTATGAGAACCTTGTACTTTTCATGTTTCTTAGTCTGCTGGTGAATAATTTCAAACAAGTTGAAGATATACAAATGATTTAGTGTTGGGTTGAGAAATCAGAAAATCTAGTGAAGTAAACTTTGACTGCGATAAAAATCAACAAATTAATGCTCAAACTTTAGAAGTGTATTTTTTGATCTATGAAAATTGATATTTCCTTTGCCAGGGTTTTTCTAGACATCTTTTACATTCTCTAAAAATTTTAACGGAATTTGCTCAAATGATGCTTTTATTTTGTTTCCAGTGTTCGTAGCTTTTTCCCCTTTTTTAAATATATTTTGTTCGCTTAAACATTGAAAAAAAATTACATCTATTTTTTTTTTTTTTTTTTTTTTTTTTTTTTGAACTTAACGTGGACATTATTACCAAAAATTACTGAAAAAAAAAAGATAAGTTTTTTAGTTATGTAAAGGGTACCTATGATTAAGATAGATGATTTGGAGATTATCGAGGAACATTATTGAGAAGCCCAAAAACAATTTTCGAATGCAAGAATTAGCCATCCTTTAACCCCCTCTCCACGGTCGCTATAGTGAAAAACACAATTGAAACCGACCATAATGTATCAGGGAAGAAACGGTCAATCTCTGTGTACCAGTATTTTTTCAAATATTTTCATTCAGTAGGTTATAGGTGGATTTAAGGGTGGTGGGGGAACCAAGTTCACTCAGATATTGAATTAACGACCTTCCCCCGAAATGTTTTCTATTTATGAAAGATGTCTGGCAAATGACTTAAAATTTTTTGAAACCGATTGAATGTTTAAAAAATGTTCAGAACATCGTGAAAAGTAATGAAAATATAGAAATTTTAGTAACATTTTGAAACGATTCTGCTAAAAATCCTGATTTTTTTTTCTCGTAAAACCTACAAAATTGAAGTAAAAAGTTTGAGAAATGCGCCTTTTTTCTACTAAAAATGCAATTTTTTTTCAAAATTTCGCCCTCGCTTCGCTTAGGCATTCGTACATTTCCGTTTCACAACACAATTTAAGTATCCAAATACCTCCTCCCTACCTACAACAAAAATATTTTTAAATAGTTCAAATGTATGTATTCTTTCCAATTTCTTTTATCATCCTGGGGGCTCAGCCCCCTCCTCCAAACCCGGTCACCAAACTTCGCCTATGCAGCAGATGGGGAGAAATGAACGTAAGAAAGTTTGAAACCTTTATTACGCAAAAAACTGAAATACGTACTCGCCCGTAGAATTTTTTTTGCATTTTGAGTATAGTGGGTCATGAAGAAAGAATATTTTGAGATTTTTTTTCATCAAAATTGAATAAAACAACTATATAAATGGAAACAGCACATCAGAGAACCTTCGTACCTACTCGAATTTTCGATTACGTGCGTTTATTTATTTGAGTTTTTCTGAGAACATGAAAAATTGAAATAGCACATACCAAACTATTGGAGAAAAAAACTTAATCTTAAATTCATATTCAGCGGGTCAAATTACCCCCCTATCTAGACACTTTATACGATCATTTTGCATGATTTGTGAATTTTCGATTTTTTTGTTCCAAATTTCTGTTTGCCAACAAGTTGAGACTAGGGGGAAAAAAACTCGAAATTGACTTAGGTGGCAAAAAAATTCAACATGTACTTCAAGGTTCAGTAGGTCACCGGTTCAACGCATCAAAAAAAATTATTTCAATGCAAGCATCTCATCTTTTTTTCAGGCATCGCACCGGTGCTTCCAGAATAAAATGAGTGTTTTTAATGACGATAATATACGTAAATGAGTGTGCATAAAAACTGGATTTTCTTTTTTTTTTTAGTTTTGAAAAAACTGATCACCTCCTAGAATTATATTAATCATTTTTACGCAAGGTAATCGTCCGAGTCGTCGCAAATATTCAATTTATTATACGTGATTTGTAGGTCGATCGTGTACAGATTATAATAAAGGTATTTGAATAAACCTCTTGTTTTATGGAGATTTTTATATCATTTTTTTTTTTTCATCACCTTCGTACTCAGTCGAGATCAGCATTTTATGATGCGGCAAATCAATGCATAATTTCTTATTTATAGATCGACATGACCTAACCGTTTTTTCGATATATTGCCGAAGCAGTTAAGTTGAAAAATATAAGTTGTTTATTAAAAAAAAAAAAAGAAAATTAAAAAACAACAACAAAGAGGAATCGAATGATGAAACCATCTATCGATCGATGTACTATAACGTATTATTGTTATTTTTTATTCCTTTTGGGGTAAAATCAACGTATACACTTGGATGTAGTAACGTTATAGCAAACTTATACATACAAAACCAATACGTACTTAGTTACTTACATGGATTGCGTTAAACTTTGGCATTCGATATGATTATGTCATATGAGCCTAGTCTTAGCACGATAGCGTATTGTTGTAAAATGTAAACAATACGCGCTTTAGTACGCAGCGTACTAACATACGAACTGTTACACACATATACACATACACATACTAGTATACTAGTAATATTGTAATTACCCAGCATTATGACGCTTGGAAGAAAGCTCCGATTCAATTTTACAACATGTAAAAAGCAAAAAAAAAAAAAAAATACTAAGTACTATGTAAGTAGATACACGAAACGCTCACGTTTATCATTTTATTTTAAGGTGTGTATTATGCCGGATATTTGCCGTTATCAGTGAAGTTTTTGTAATCGCATTTAAAGCGACCAAGAAAATATTTCGGAATGAATTCGTGCTTTCCACCCATCGCCGCGTTGAACATTGGCGATAACGGTAGTGTCGAAAAAGCTAAGAAAAAGAACTCTTTATGGGGTTCGAATACTAATTTGAAGAAACTCTCGTTAACCAAAAAAGATAAAATGTCCGCCGCCGAAACTAATAACGGCGCTGGTAAAATCGAAGTTTTACAAGATTTGGATTTATATTACATCAAGCAGATAGCGCATAATTTGAAGGTAATTTCGTTTATTTTTTGCTTTTTTACGTTTTTTTACACGTCTGTACTTTTAACCTTTTGTATTACGGTGGTGTATTTAATTTATCACGCGATTTGACGCGATTAAGTATAATACGATGAGTGAAATTTCAAAGAAACAACAAAACAAAAAAAAAAGCTCGTTTGTATATATAGTCGAATTTATGAGAGGATTTTTGACCACACCTTTGAGCGATTATTCGCAAATACGATGTAATGTCGATTAATTAACGGTTACCCGAATTAACGAAGCCTTCGGCTCTGATTTATTAAAATATTACGAAATTTGACATTGATTATAGATGGTTGTGTTAGGTATATGTATACGAATGAAAAATTACGCGAAGACCACTTTTTCACCGTGGTCGTATATAAATATAGCTTTCACCTTTCGTGTACTGTTGCTGTTTTGCTGAAACTTTTAAAATACGTATGATTTTTTCATTCTGATTTTTGGCTAATTTAATGTGCTTTAGTTCGATCGAGACTTGTTTAAATGGTCGATTCGACGCGATAGAAATTTTAATAAATATCAAATTTGAAACCAACCGATGAAAAATTCCCCCTCCCCCTCCAAAAAAAACTACCTACGTATTTGAGTTATCCAATAAATTAGCCCCTTATAGGACAAAATGGAAAGGTTCAAGGTTCAAATCGTGGTCTTTTTGGAAATTTTCTCATAGGGAGAGGTGGAGGGAGGGAGTATTGCAAAATTCAATTTTTCTTAAAATGTGCAATTTCTCAATATCTCATCATGAATTTTTTTTTGAATGGTTTAATGTCTATGCAGAATTAAATAAGTGACTTAAAATTTCTTTGATAGTAATTAAAAATTCAAATTTTTTTTACTTTTTTTTGGATATTTGCAAAACTTTGGAAACTTTAAAAGTTGAAATGTTCACTTCTTTATAACAACGTTCGTCTGGCTATTTGATTGACTAAACTTGAAAAAGGCATTGTAATGCTTTTTGCTTTCGAGTCTGATTTTCATAAACTAAAATAGATAGGAGAATTATCCATTTCAGGGAAAAAAAATTCTCTGTGACGTTTTCTCTTATTCAATGGTAGATGTATAGGGTAAATATTGGAGTGAATAGCTAAAAGTCCCAAAATACACATCTAGGCCTCCTAATAAATGAACATGCCAAATTTCAATCCCAGGGAGATATGCGTGGAACAAACTCAAACAACAAGAAACACCGTCCAAAAAAACAGTTTTTCGAGGCTGTGAGAGGATTCAACAGGACTAAATAATTGAAACTTCCAAACGGTACATGTATGACCCATTCCCAATTCCCTGGCTCAATTGGAAAGGGGGCTAGGAGATGAGATATGCGTGGGACAAATTCAAAAAATAAAAATCGCTTTTTCGCGGCTGTGAGGAGGTTTAATGATGCTGAAATGTTGAAACCCTCGAAAAGCACATCTAGGACCTTTTCCCAAGATCAGTGGGGGGGGAGGGGGTATGCGTGAGATAGTTTTTTTCTAGAATAAAAAAAAGAGTCCTCCCTCTCCCATATCACCTCTCCTAATCGACGTAAAGGGGTGATTTTTGAATATGATATATAATAGTAGGGTGTTTCAATGTTAGGGTTTTTTCGAAAGTTGTAGGGGACATAGAAAAAAAGTTGCCAAATGACATCAAATGAACGTGATATAAATTTAGGGTCTCTAACTGGACCCTTACACCACCCCTTTTTGATTTAAAATATAAAAATTTACACAGAAATCGAGAAAAAAACCTTTTTTTAACTTGTCATAGTAGAACACAGGGGTTTCAAAATTCTGTTGAAAATTGGAAAAAATCAATTCTTTAAAATTTTTTTAAGGTAATGAAGTAATGACATTTTTTTTTACATAATAAATAAGTGTTTTTTTTTTGCTATTTCACTTCAAAAAAAGTTTGAAATATTCGATTTTTTCATTTTTAAACATGGTTTTGGGATCCCTAAAAAGAAAAAAAAAATTGTGAAAAGTTTTTTTTTGATCTCACGTGGTCTACTGTGACAAGTTCACACCAAAATAATCAAAAAGAGAGAACTTTTTTATTTTTCATGTAAGTTTTGAAGTTTTAAATCAAAATGGGGGAGGGGGGAGAATAAGGAACGAGTTAGGATTTCAAATTTTTACCGCGTTTATTTGATATCATTTCGCTACTTTTTTTCACCATCCCCTTCAACTTTTGAAAAACCCCTAAAACTGAAACGTCGTAATGTACAAGTTTTGATTCTAAATTGATTGATTTAAAAACGAACAATTTTTTTCATTTTAGCTACTCAACGCCCCCTTCCCCAAATTTGAGCACAACTGAATTTTGACCCAAAGTCATTCCTATTTAATAATATATAAAAAAAAATCCTCTCCCACCCATGCTTACTACCTAAATTTACTGATTTTGTTCGGTATCAATCTGAGCAAATGATTTTTGGTTTCGGGTGCAAAAATAAAAAAATAATAATAAAAATAAATATCAGATATGGCCAAAAATGGTCTCAATGGCCTTCTGGGACCACCTAGACGGATTTCGTTGATACTCCTACTCCATCAGCCTGATTTTCATTGGCAATATGACGTAGGAAATCTGGCTAAAAATATTAAGGTTATGAAAATTGCGACATACTTGAAATATTTCTATTATTTTGGCTGAATCAATGCTTGTGAGTAAAAATAAAAATCTTGCATGCACAGAAATATCCCTAATTCCTTTCTCGGGCCCTAAATCGAATTTTGTTGACATACTCTCCATTACTGTGCACTAGTTTTATTATTTTTTCAGTTTAAATTGAGCCCTTACCACTTCAAACATAATTATTATAATCAATCAGATTGCTGTAAATCCAATATTGAGCAGATTTCTAGCGCAATCTGATTGGTTCATAACACATTGTTTACATTTTTGTTCTGATAACCAGGGCTTAATTTAAATTGAACTGAGTTTGATAGTCTGTAATAGCCTGGTTTTATGTGACAGTATGACGACGTAAAAAATTAAGCTAAAAAACGAAAAATGTGCCTATCCTAAGTATTTGTGTTTTAAGAGTTCTAATAGCTTTTCACATCCAAACTACATCATCAGACAGTATGAAATTACCAAACTTAGATATCTCTTGGTCTGGAAATGTAAACTATTTCAAAAACGAGCTTTAATTAATTAATTACATTGTCTATCTTATTTCTTGTTGTTCAAACGCGATTAACGAATCGATTTTTGCTTCTCGCTCGGCACCAGTCGAAATTGACCTACCTATAAATGTGTTTTTTCATTAGCCATGGAAAATTGATATAAAAAATTTAGCGGTTTATTGGCGAATTATTAATCTCATTCCGTTGTTACATAATAGTGTCGCCAAATAAGCGATATAATTAGTGGTTTCTCACATTTTATCAAAGTCATGTTCAACGAGATTATTTACGCTTGGGAATCATTGAAGCGGGAAATTATTTTAAACGGTGGGTGATTCTAATTGTGGGAGTATTTACTTGGATGTGTTTAAAGATGAAAAAATGTTTTACCATGCTATACCAGTGACATACTTTTACGCAGTTTATCGCTTAAAAGTAGGTATGTTTTATTAGACGCAATGAGGGATTTTATTAAAATGATTTTTTTTACGTGGAAATTCTGCGTTTATGTTGATCTTTGTTATAGTTTTTGGATATTTATGGTGTCCGATGTACTCAGATTTAGTCAGTATTTGAAACTGAACGAGGTGAAGGTTTTAGATTCGAAGAGAGAGTGTATAGAATAAGTATAACACTCACCTCTCCGCCTACTCGTTTAACCTATAGAGGCTAGAAATGCAAAATGTTTCGAGTCCGATAACAACAGGATAATTGATTCATCCTACTTTCATCCTGATGAAAAATTGTAGTATATACTTTGATTGTAAATGTTTAAGTCACTTTTTCTTCTTCTGATCACTATTTCAAAGTCTCTGAATACTCAAAATCAGGACGTCTACAGTATGTTTCAAAATAAGAGACCGACCAATTAAAGTTTTTAATGGTTCAAGTTAGTAAAGTAAAGCAAACTATGTATGAATTCTTTTAACTAAAGTGAAAAAATTGTTTGGTGTACTTACAGGGTGTCCCAAAAAAAATACAAACGGATGATTACATATTTTGTTTGTACCTCCACCTACCTTCATATTGCAGTGTTTTTTTTTTCTAATTTTTCAATTTCGCATCCGGCTCAGTAGTTTGCAACCGGTTATCAAAAATTCCTAAAATATTGAAGCTACAAAAAAAATTTTCAAATAAAAGTTGCAAAACTTTAAAAACTGATTATTTTTCAACCTATTACTTTGTATCGAGCTAGCACCGGAAAGGAGTTATACCTTCAGAAAAAGAAGAGTTCTTAGACTTTCTTCAAGTAACTGGTAATATCGCCCCTCCATTGCTAGGTAAAAAAAATTTCAGTTCAAAAATGATTTAGTTTTGATGTTCTGCAGCCTACACTAGAAAGGCTATAGAAGGATAATAAGGACGATTTACCTTAAGATCTCAAAATTCAAATTTTTAAAAAAACTGTTTAAGAACTGGTGAAAGATGAATTTTAAGCGTATTCGTGATTTTTAATCTCGTAATAGGGGAGAGGGGAGTAAAAAATACACGTAATTTTTTTTCTTCGCAAATATTTGATCAATTTTTTTCAAACTTGGTATGAAAGTGAAGGTACTTAGGAGGAGTGTTGTGAATTTTTTTCAGTTTTCCGGACCTTTAATATGACCCTGAATGGGCTTTGTAAATGAGGTGTTGTACGCCCTCATTTCAAAGCTGGAAACTGGGAAAAAAATTCTGAAGTTATTAGGAGTATTTTACACCTCCTATATTTTTTACAAACTTTTTGTAGTGGTGGCCTCCTTTACAGCCTTCAAAAATAGGAGTTATTTAGTCGGTTATTTAATATTTAACGGACAAAAAAAAATGGTTTTTGAGGGCAGTGGAGAGGGCCACGACTCCAAAAAGTTTTTAAAAAATATGGTAGGTGGCTTACTAGTCCCCACAAAGTTTTCAAAGCTCATTTCAATCTGTCATACTAAAAGTTTGAAAAATCTGAAAAAATTGTACAACACTACTTCGAAGTACCTTCATTTTCATACCAAGTTTGAAAAAAGTCGATCAAAAATTTGCGGAGGAAAAAAATTAACGTAAAAATCCTCTGAAAGTGCATTTTAACCCCCCCCCCCCCCACCAGAGACAAGATAAAAAATAACAAATACCCTTGAAAATTATTTTTTACCAGTGCCAAAATAGTCTCTTAAAAAATTTGAATTCTGAGACCTAAGGGCAAATCGTCCTCTTTACCCCGCTATAGCTTTGTTTTACTTCTCATTTTCTTATTAAACGTTCCGAACCAGAAACCGATTGCAAGAAGCGACAAATCAAGTTATTCACAATTTCAAAAAGTCGAGTAATGAAAGAATTTTACAATGTACATTGCCGAGTATTAAAAAAGAATCATTTTTTGTTCGAAGAATTTTTTTTTCCTATTTGTAATACAAGGGTGATATATGATAAGTAACTCCCTTACTTGTCAAAAGTATGACGCATCTTCGATTCTAGCTAAAAAAAAAAAGTTGTAGAACGAAAAACAATCAGTATTTAAAGTTTTACAACTTTTACTTGAAACAATTTTTTGTAGCTTCGATTTTTGAAGAATTTTTGATAACCGGTTGCAAATTACTAAACTGGTTTCCGAACTAAAAAATTCAAAAAAATACTATCAAAGTATAAAATCAGAACATATCCTTTTTTTTTGAGAAGCCTCATGTTTTATATATATATATATTTTTTTTTGGGACACCATGTATATGCGACAAAAATTTTTTTCCACCCTATTTGTAAGTGCCAATTTGAACTACTGAAAAATAGAACTCACAGGTCGTTGGTCAGGAACCTGTATAATCACAGGAAGGTAGAGATATCACTTTTAGGTCAAGAAAATCGAGAGAAACTTTCAAAGTGGGGATTTTTCCACAATGCACATAGAAGATGAGGCCTTGGAGTTGTGAAAATGAGTATTTTTTTCTATTGAAATTTTCTCACGTATAAAATCGAATATTTGCTTTATTTTTGAGTGGTAAGTGATAACTTAATTTTGGAAATAAATAGATTGAGAAATGTTGACTTTTTTAACTGTACCTTTTATGTACCTTAGAAATAAATTTGGAGTGAAAAGATCAAGATGAAAGTGTAAAAAAATCGACATCTTCAATTACCATACCTTGAAAATCATACCACTTGGAAAGGTACGATGAAGGGAGGTGTTATAAAGCAGTATAATTTTGAAATTCAGAAAAAAAAAGTAGTGTTCGATTGGTCCTAATCAACGATTATAGTTATCTTGCCACCTTTTTTTTTCTACAACTTACTCGTGAGTAGGTACATCGTACTTCACGTAAGATGAGAGATCAATGCGTCATTAAATTTTACTGCAGGCTAAGTTTTCTACTCGTTGATGCCTGCAGATGAAAGTGGTCGTTTCGTAGACGTATGGTGGAAATTTAATACGTTCGTTGAAACGTATAGGTAATATGTATATATATAATATACCTATACGATCTTTTGTTTCATTGTTAAACTTATTGAAAGAAAGCAATCATCGATTTTTTTTTTATTTCACTTTTATTTAATCCAGCTGTACGATTTATTATTGTTACGAAATTTAATCGTTGTGCTAAAAACTTATTACTATAATGTGGATTAAATTCTCAGCACTAGACTAATTTTACGAGTTCAGATAGGTACGACGAGACGATGTAGCATTAACATCAAATGATGTAAAAATTAGGTAACAGATCGAGCAACTGTGTAGCGAATTAAAACGAGTCATTGATGATGGAAAAAAAAATGCAGTTTATCTTTTATCTTTTTTTCAAATACTCAGACTGTCGCGAATAAATTTTATTACGAGTTCAATGATAATGTCGCCAAATCGATCGTATAAATTATTTTTACGAGGTACTTACGATGATATGGTTATCAAATCAAGGAAATTGACCGGAATTACTCGATGATATGATAGGGAATTGAGTAGCGTGACAACTTATCGTGTACAGTGCAGTATCTATACGTATTTATCTACTGCTGCTGCATTTAGGTATAAAAAATTCATCACGCCATGTTTGCAATTTTTTTCTCATATTCTAAAAAAGCTATGGTTTTTTTTTTTGTAATGAGAAGTTTAGATATCTGATAACGATCGAAAATTATACCTTTGATCGTTGCTTTGCTGGTATATGTATACTTAGTTGTTGTTGAACTTGCACTATGAATTTTCTTTGACCTTTAAACGTCTAATAAATTTTGAATAAGAATCGCGTGCGCTATCAACGACCGTGAAAGTTATATTGCCAACTGCGGTGTAGGTAGTCTAAGGTACTTCTACTTATACTTATCGTACGTCTATACGTATTTCTGTATTAAAAATGCGAATCCCGTTTGATGCTCTAACGTACACTGTATGTGATATTGGTTATTAATTAGAATTTACCGTGACATATTTTCAACCTTATTCATCGCCGCATTCCCAATTTGAAACATGCTAGAATTTCAATTGGAGGTGTTATTATTCGCATTGTCGAGTATTTACGTGTATAACTATATATACTTGATACTACTTTCACATTTCAAGTAGATATACGAATCTGGAAGACTTAATAATTGACTTGATTTGTACAAACGCTCGATTATAATTTTTTTTTTTTTTTTTTTTTTTTTTGGTTGATACTATAAATTTAACGACACGATAAATTTTTGTAGAAAAGCTTTTTTTTTTTTTTAAATGAAATTTATTCCTTCGTGTTCGCTTTTTCTTTTCTAATTCGTTTTGTATCGAATAGTGTATTCAGGTGTATACAGCTTTAATAATACGTCGCGTCGTATGCAGGTGGTGTTGATGATTTCAAATTTCATGCAAGAATGCATCGCAAATGAATGCGAAGGTTGATGTTGAACTCGATGCTGTGCTTTTCAAGCGAACGATGGCATTAGTATAGAAGTTGTGTCTGGTGTGGTACATTGTGTACGTTGTGAATATTCTAGGTGTTCTAAGTTGACTTGTGAACTGGTTGTAATTGTCATTGAGATGTATAGAAGGACAAAGCGTATAGAAAATGAATATCGTTAAATGCTGCTCTCTCTTCCTGCTTCATTCTGTTTCAAATCAGATGTAAAATTAACTCCAAATTGGTCTGCAAAAATAGTCTACGTCTACGTTTTGAGTTGGCTGCCCTGTAGCATGTGGGTGGTATCGTATCATTGTTAAAAAGAACTCTTCCAGGCCGAAAAATAATTTGCACACCTATTCGAACTGTGCTATATGTGTATGATTGAATGTTATTTTTGTAGAAACTCCTAATATCTTAATTAATTTTTTTTTACTAGATCAGTTGTGTACATAGTCATTTTTTTCAGAATGTCTCTGTTAGACCATAATTTTGAAAATTTTCCTAGAAAAAAAATATTAAAATTTTTAGTAAAAAGTTTTAATAATTTTTGTAATATTTTTTTTTTGTTTTTCCAGGATTGCAAATTAAGTATTGTACAAATGAATAGTTTAATTAAATTTCATCATTGTGTAATAATTACGGTTTTTGGTTCTGTTTTTCAGCAGATCTAATTTTGAAAACTTTTTCTTGAAAAAAAATACATAAAATTGACAAACATTTTGAAAAAAAAATTTTTTTAAATATTAAAATTTTTAGTTACAAATTTTTGCAATTTTTTTTTGTTTTTTCTGGGATTATTTATTCTTACATAAAAAATATTTTAATTAAATTTCTTCATCCTTTTGTTATATGATTTTCGGTTCTGTTCTATTTTCAATATACTATGAAAATTTTCAGCTGTTTTCCCAACTTTCAGAAGGTCTTCAACTAATTTACAAAGGTGTAATAGTCAGAAAAAAAAAGTGCAAAACTTTTTGAACTCGAGTGGTCTATTACAATATTCATCCAAAAATCTATTTTAGTACAAAATTTTAAAATTTTAAATCAATATTGATAAGAGATGAGGGAGGGGTCGAAGGGCCACATCAGAAGTCGTAAAGTTTTAAGAATCGACCATCTTATCGTCACTTTTTGGAAAGAAATTGTCATAAAAGTCACTTATCTCGAAATTTAATTGAAGCGTCTGATGGGCTGAAATTTGTTCAATTTTATTCAATTTAATTCGAAACCATTGAAAACTCAACAAAATGGATGCATTTATTTCTTTGATTTTTAAAGAGCAAAAAATCAATAAAAATATAAATTGGTCTTTTTGTGGCGTATCCAGAAATGGAGGGACGGGTGCTGTTTGAACCATCAGCCCTTCCTGAGATGGAAAAACTCAAGACCCTTCATTGAAAAAATTAGATCTCTCCCCATCACATGGAAAGTTTTGAACACCCCCCCCCCGCTTGGCATGAGAAATTCCCGGTTACGCTAGTGATATTATCTCCAAGTTTTTTTTTATTATCAACTTCCTTCCCCTTCCCCCTCGACCTCTACAGAGCTCATTTTCTTCTCAAATTTGATCAAGAGAGGCAATGACGACTAGAAAATTCGATGCACATTTCAAATTCATTCCCGCCGAGGTACATTTTTTCTGAATTTTACAAAGTTTCTTATTTAATTTTCCTCGGTCAAAACATGAGAAAAATTTTCTGATTGTTTATTTTACGAATTTAAAATTTAGAAAATTCGAAAAATTAACTCTTACTTTTGAACCTAAAAAAAATTGAAGTCATGTTACACTGATAAATAGGACTTTCTTCGTCAAATTTTCTTTCGAAAACAAACAAATTGGTGTTTACTTTCTTGATCCGACTCCCTAATACTCCAAAGTAACCTTCAAATTACCAAAATTTTGAAAATGTAGGCGCAGAAGCGTAAGATATAAGTTGATATTTAATCTAAGTGGCCTCGAATTAATAGGAATCGATATACTACACGTTATTTTAAACATTTTTTTCCAAAATTTTTCCATTTTTCAAGTGGCTAGGGGGGGCACTCAGAGGACCTATCCAAAAAATAAGCGAATGTTCATGCTTAACGAACTGAAATTAGCTAACAATCGATATATTGATATCTTTTTTAAATTTTTTTAATTTTAACCATATTTAGCTGGCTAATGGGAGCGTTCAGAGGGATCGGATTTAAAAAAATAAGCCAATAATCAAATTCAGCGTCTTTGAATTAGTAGAAATACAATTTTGGGAGCCTCTGTACCCCCCCCCCCCCCCCCCCTATACAAATACGTTTGGGAGCCTCTCCCCCCCCCCCCCCCGATATGTAGATATCATTTTGAAAATTTGTTTTTTAAAACAAGTATAAAAAGGTCTATTCTTGGTGATTTTTTTCAGTTTTCAAATTGTAGCTTTAAATCTTTACATTCGTCGTGAAAAGTTAATTTTTCATCCCACAAGTTAAACTTTGAGCTTTCAGAATTTCGAACATCAATTTTTAAACTGCTTTGAATTACCTACAAAACCGCACAAACAGATTTATCTCAAGTCCAACCAATCTCGAAGTATAACCCTTCAAAGCTCAGTTGTTTGACCAAAAATCGCGATTATTCTAAAATTGTAAGCCCTCCCTTTCCATTCTTTCCTAATAAATGGTTAAAACCAAAATGACAGTGATTTTTTTCACTAGACCACCCGAGAGAAGTTGGCAAAAAAATTTTAAAACTAAACTGAAAAACCCAAGTTACTTTTTGGATCGTTTTGATGTAGAATGAACCTTAAAAATTCCGGCCAATTATATTCAATAGCTCATCTCACGTCAATTTCATTTGATTTTGGAGTTTTTTAGTTGGAATTTTTCAATTGTATTTTTACAACGTTGTAAAACGTAGATATTCGTAGAAAATCAACTTTTTCTTATTCATAGCTGTGGTCTTTTACAATAACTCGACGTTCGATTGTTTGCTCTTCAAAACAGGGTAGATCTAGGTACTAAGTAGGAGGACTAGGTATAGAGAGGTACCTGGTAATACGATGATTGTACCTTGCAAACACAGAACACTATTTACTACATCCATAATGTTTGTGTTCATTCCAGGAAGATACGAAATACGCTCATTTGTATTGTACATTTAAATTCCAAAGCACAGCGGTTATTTTCTTTTTCTTTTTTTTCTTCCTTTCACGTTGAGACAAAAATAAACGCGATAAATTATGCTCCGGTATAAGAGAGAGATGCTCAGTCAGTTCTCTGGCACCTCGAATAGTGTGTTATGGTTTTATCGGGCGCGGTAATATTTTGTTTGTTTTTCTTACTCAAATGTATGCTTAACTTGAACTCGTAATGTTGGATTTTTTTCTTCTACCTCTTACCTACTACGTACATTTCTATCTGAAAAATAAAACCGTTATTGCTGATGGTGTGGTAGTCGCATCAGCGAGTAATTTTATTTGTTTAGTTGCGGTTAAGAAGAAGGCACATCCATCAGGCGTCAAATTGACGACGGCGATGGGATGTGTTATGAGAATTTGTATGAAAAAAAAATTTAATAGTCTTGACACACGACGAACTGATTTAGTTTTCAAATGTGTATTCTGCTGTTGGTAATTTACTCGAGTGTACGTATCGTGTATGTATAATGTAATAATTTGATTGATTGATTTTTCAACTTTATATACTCGTATATATGCGTTAATAATAAAATAATCGCAACTTCTCCAGAATAGGTATCGAATCTTGTATACTCGGTGATGAAAGAGTTTCGTACCTAGTACCCCATCATAATTAATCTTATCGATTCGCACGTAAAAATTTCGCTACTCGGCATGATTAATTCGTTTTACATTGTCGAGACCAAGTATATATTCGGACGTAGACGTAAGTACTGAGAGAAGAGCGGCTGTGTAGAAAGGGGCAGAGAGGAAATTCGTGAAAAGTTTATTCGTTAAGCGAGACCGGAAAATTAAAACGATTTGGCTATTTATGGAGATGTATTGTTTATTAGTACCTGGTCGTGATGGTGGATACGGTAATGACACGTTTTCGAATGGTTTATTAATTTACGCGATGGCTGGCGAAAAAATCGTGAACGCTGTAGAGCAAGTGGCTTTAATTGAAGTAATCGTAGATATCGAATTAGACGTGGTATGATTTTAATAAAAAGGATGGGAAATTTATGAAAGGCGTGATAGGCAATGTGGGCCATAACGATAGCCAGAAGGTGATCTGTTTCGATTTTTTTTTTTTTTTTTCGAAGTATGCACGAATCGGTGCAAATTAACGGAAACATTGGTGCTATTAGACGGTTCAAGGCTATAAAAAACAACACTACAGGCTCTCGAGTGATTCCAAAATGAATGTTTTGGATTCGAAATACATTTAGATTGTCAATGGGCGCTACAGGTTGAATTTTTACGTCGATATTCGTATTTTTTACGTGTGATGTACTCAGATATCCTAAGATACGATACTGATTTTAAACATCGAAGTGTCTGGTTCTCGACAGTATCAGACCAAGGTTTAGTTCAGCTTCATTGATATGTTGTACTGTGTGCTCATTACGTATCTTATATGTATTAAATAGAGATGTAAATTGCGCATAGCACATTGCAGAAGATACAATGACGCGGTATAAATAATTTCCCTACAACACAACCAGACGGTGTAAATGGAGCGTAAGGATCGTATTCGAGGTACGAGTACTTACTGGTCAAGCGGAGTCGAAATATCATCTCAGTGTGGTATGTAATTTGGGTGAAATTCTGTCATATTTGATGGAAACGAAATTAATAGAAGAGATTTTTTTTTTTTACTTCTAAATACTCGTATAATGATGCTGGTTGGCGAAAGTAAACTGTATGGAAAATACTTTCATCCTGATTGAGATTTCATTCATGCTACCATGTACCTCTCCTCTACCTATTCGATGAAAAAGTATTTTTAGCCTGATTTTCTACGTCTTGTTGTCAATGAAAACCAGACTATTATGGTCTATTGACGTATAGCAGGTGAAGAAGGGAAGAGAATATAAAAAAAATCCGCTTTGAGGGTCCTAGACCACAATTATGACCATTAGGGTGGGTCAAAAAAAAACGATTATTTTTTTTTCACTTGGTATCCTGAAAAACTGGTTGGTAGACACCTCAAAAAAATTCTCTCCACGTATGAGCTTTTAATTTAAATAGGAACGTCCTCCGTCTTTCAGATTTCTATTTTTTTTTTTATTGTTATAAAGAAAATTGCATATCTTGGTGTCTACTATATGAAA
>FIZR01014499.1:0-15234 GCA_900060175.1 Ferrisia virgata | reverse complement strand
GGTTTTTTTTTTTTTTTTTTTTTTTTTTTTTTTTTTTTTTTTTTTTTTTTTGGCATCACAGAAAAAAAAAGGATGAATAATAGAAGCTAAAAGCTTTAGTCGAGCTGGCGAATTTTCAAAAGAATTATGTAAGTACATAAGTTGGTATTTTACTCATACTCTTACTTTAATGAGATGCATATCTTTATAGCAATTTATTTTATTAATTTTTTCAACCTGATTTTCTCTATCATAATGTCAGAGAAAATCATCTTGGTTGAAATCAACCAATGACTAATTCAGGGAGAGTCGAATAAAACCATTGAAGCTTATTTGGAACAAATGGAGTCAGATGGTTTCGTAACCCAGTCAAACTCTCGATAGTCTTTTCCAATCGTCGTGCAAGAAAAAAGAATGAAAAGAAATTACAGATCATCGGTGATTCTCTCTTATCACCCATAACAAATTGTTTCACGTCAAAACATAGAAAACAACATCAATTATACATCTACCAAACGAGCTACTACATACTGAAAAAAAAAAGATGTGAAAAAACAAAAAAAAAAAAAATACACTTAGCATGCGGATTAGACAACAACAACAACAACACCAATTTTTACAGAGCTGCCAGATCTACGGATTTATCCTTAAATCTAGTGCTTTTTGATATGTTTGAAACACTTCAAGGTTTTTTAAAATGTTTTTTTTTTCAGTTTAGGATTTTTAAAGATTTTTAGGAAAAAAAATTACAAATTACAGAAAACGTCGCGTCGCAAAATATTTTAAACTTGAAAAAACCATCTATCCGATTTGTCAGCCATCAACTAATAAGCGTAATGGCATATGACACGCGACTTGATACATCATGTAGATTATGGTTTATGTAGCACAATTTGACTACATAATCGTTAAAAAGTAATTACCAATAAATTACCGGTTAATTACCAGTAAGTTACCGCTCAATTACCAGTAAATCATCAGGTAGTTACCAATAAACTGCCAGCATAGCAGGTAATTACCATTGAAATACGAGTGACTCAACAGTAAATTACGAATGAACTACCGGGTAGTTACCAATAAATTACCAAGTAATTAAAAATGAATTACCAATAAATTACCAGATAACTACCAATAAATTATCAAGTAATTTCCGGTGAATTACTGGTCAATTATCAGTGAAGCATGAAAGACTTACCAGGTAATTACCAGTAAATTACCCGTGATATATAAGGTCATTACCAGTAAATTACGAGTGACTTGACAGTAAATTACGAGTGAGCTATAGGTAAATAACTACGTAATTACGGATAAATTATCACGTAACTGCCAACAAATTACCAGTAAATTACGAGTAAGCTACTGAAAAATTACCAGGTATTTACCAATAAATTATCAAGTAATTGCCGGTAAATTACTGGTCAATTACCAGTATATTACGCGTAACATACCAGGTAATCAGCAGTAAATTAGTAGTGAACTACCTGTAAATTACTAGGTAATTACCAATAAATTCTTAAGTAATTGCTGACAAATTACCAGTGAATTACAAGTAAATTACCAGTAAATTACCAGGTATTTACCAATAAATGATCAAGTAATTTCCGGTAAATTACCAGTATATTACGTGTGACTTACCAGGTAATCAGCAGGAAATTAGTGGTAAACTACCGATAAATTACTAAGCAATTATCAATAAATTCCCAAGTAATTCCCGACAAATTACCAGTAAATTACAAGCGAATTACCGAGAAATTACCAGCTATTTACCAATAAATTATCAAGTAATTGCCGGTAAATTACTGAGTAATTACCAGTAAATTATCAAGTAATTGCCGGTAAATTACCAGTATATTACGTGTGACTTACCAGGTAATCAGCAGGAAATTAGTGGTAAACTACCGGTAAATTACTAGGCAATTATCAATAAATTCCCAAGTAATTACCGACAAATTACCAGTAAATTACAAGCGAATTACCGGGAAATTACCAGCTATTCACCAATAAATTATCAAGTAATTGCCGGTAAATTACTGAGTAATTACCAGTAAACTATCAAGTAATTAGAAGTAAATTACCCGTATGGTTACCAAGTAATTTATCATTTTCTAACGTAAATTACATTGTAAGTAAAAGAAGTTAACGGTTATTTTCTAGGTTTTTTTTTTGATGACATACTGGCAGCCCTAAATATTAACATCAATCGTACTTAGTACTCCCTGCATCTACCTTCAAAAACGCCAACCGATTATACGATATACCGAAATGGGTTAGAAATCAAAATACACGACACTGAATTGAACAACAAGAAAAATTATGAATATGTACCTCGAGTACCATCGAACTTTTCAACGTTCATGGGGATTTCTACAGCACGAAAAGGGAAGATCGCAGCCGAGGGTAAAAATACGACATTAGCGTACATTGGTCTTCTCTTCAACGTAACGAGATAACGCGACAATGTAGAATCCAATTTCCAAAAATGTTTTTTGCTGTACGACTATAATAAATTCGACTTTTTTAAAAACTTGGCTCAATCGCACTAACGATTCGCCTATTGGTCTACATGTACTCGTAGGTACTCAGCATCTCGACTCAGCGATTAAATAATGCATTAACAAAGTTTCGCAAACGGCGGCCAAATTTTCTCGTTGTACATTTTCTGTAAAAGGTAAAATATATCGGTGACGTTTCGCTGTTCAACTAAACAGATAGATATAATAGTGAAAATAATAAAAATAAATTCACGATACGGATATTCACACGGTGTTGCCATATTATGCATGTAAATACATTGCAATAATGTTGAAATACCTGCATAAAGTAAAATAAATAAGTACTTAAGTAGGTATGAAAAATTAGTCGATGATTTAAACAGATAATTTCGGTGCTAGTTCCCAAAAAATTGGTAATTCAAATTCAATCTACTAATTCTGATCAAAACAATAGAGAAATTAATGATTAATTTTATAGTAAAATTTTTTAAAATTTTCATAAAACATCATTGGGTATCTCAAAAAAAAAAATTTCTAGCCCTACTCCCCCTCGCTCAGAATATTGAAAAAATGTTTTTTTTTTCAGCGGAAAAATTCTGTATTTACACGTATTTGTGGGAAAATTATGATTTTAATCCAAATGTTCAAAAGAATGATGGGTCTACCGACCTGAATTTTTTCAAAATTTTTCCCCCCTTAGGGGAAGAGGAATTGATAGAAGAAAATTATTTATCATCAATGTATGCATTTTGAATAGAATAATTTTTAGCAATTCTTTCAATTTTTTTGAGATTTAAGTCGTTCTTGAAAATTTAAAAAAATGTTCAAAAACGCGTTTTTCTCAGAAATAATGGCTAACACACTAAAAATGAATAGAAGTAAAGTTAGAAAAGAGTCAAAATTTAAACGAACTCAGAAATGATAAGTCTAATAACTGCATACAAGGTGTGCAGGGTTTGGGTCATGAGATTGGAATTATTCCTCAAGTTGCCTATGAATTACTACACCGAATAAAATGTAGATCCAGAAGAATCGATGAGAATGCTGAAAATGCTATTCTTTCATCGCTTAAACAGTCATATATGCAAAAATTTTACATCTGTTTGGGATCAATTATTACAAGAAATACAAGGGCATATTGATAAATTAATCAAAATAATTGAGCCAATTTACGACGCATTTAGTTTTCCATTAGAAAATCCAAACAACTTTCTCAAGAGGTAAGTCTGTTATGCTAAAAAATTCGAAAATTTAGTTCAGACAAATGTTATAGAGCGTTAAAAGACAAACATTTTCAATTAAAAAAATTTTTCTTAAGTGATCATGGGACGTAGCTAAGGCTCAAAAGACAAAAAAAGTGACACTTGGAAATTCCTCTTAAAATGAATACGGTATGCCTATGCCAGTCAATTATAAAATCTAGCGAGCCAAAAATTGAATGAGCCTACTACCATGGTTTTTGTGATCGTTGAATTCGATTTGGACAACCATTTAAGCATACGCCTCAAATTGGGCGTTTAAAGGAGAGGTTCAAAATCCAACTGTGTCGGTTTGCGAGGTCTAAATTCTGCTGTTCTAGTTGAATGAAAGTTCCTTACTTTGAGACTCAATTTGGGCCCCAATAAAGGGTGTTTAAATATCAAAATTTTCTACAATACACACAAATGGGTATTGGATTCGCTACATGGTTTTCTAAGGATGCTGTTTTTGGATCGTGAAATTATTAAGGTGTGAGACAATTTTGGAGCTCAGTAAATCGACACTCATGTTCAAAATTTGTCAAATTTCGAATTTTTAACCTCTCAGCTCCTACCCAAGTCCTCCTGGGTAAAAAATTCAAAGAAGTAAAAATGTTTGTCTTTTGATGTTCTACAACTTTCGTTTCAACATTTTTTTCATAAATGTGTTATTTGAGAAATTATCGCAGTTTCTATCCCCATTGCACAATCTAGCAGGGCTGTAGAAGTTGTTCTTTAATATGATTAAACAGCCCAATAATAAAGAATTGAATAGCCAATCTATTCATGCATAATTTGAAATTTTCTCAGTCTACGAAAGATGAATGTCAAGCTCAGGATATTCATTCGAAGCGGATCGAATTTCGTAATATTTTACTTCTTTATAGGAGCAAAATAGCATCCAACAACGAAGTTCGAACCAGCAAGGAAAAAAAAAGTAATTTAAACACGAATAACAAAACATGAAAAATCATATAAACTATTGACCAGTGGATACAAAAAAAAAAAAAACATGAAAATAAAAACAAATTACGCATGAAAAGTACGTACTCATCGTCGGGCGTAAGTTGAACAGGTTCGTCGGTAAATTCAGGTGGGAAATTGGCTAAATCTCTATCACATTCGAGTCTAGGCCTGTACGGTGGTGGTACTTGTTTACTTTGTAACTATCGCAAAGAAAAATAAACGACAATTTAAATTAATATTCAAGCTCTAAACAGGCACATTATTAAGCAGGATAGAATATTGCCATGATAATGATATTATTTGGTTTACCAATTCCCAATCAATAGGCCTGAAGAAAAGATGCTCGTAAATCTCGGTGAAACCAAGTTCGGCGCTACATCCTAATCGCTCCACTGGATTCTTATTTAAAAATCCTTTCAGTACGGTTGATGCTTTAACCGATAACGATCTCGGAATTCTTATAGGTCTATCGAGTATAACTACGTAAAATTAAACAACAACAGCAACGCAATTAGAACAAGGTACATTTAAAATGGAATCGTATCAGATCTCACGTTTCTTTTAAAACCAGCCATAAATGACGTAGGTCTGAATAATGACGTCATAACAGAAACGTAGCATATTACTTCACGATATCACTCACTTTTTGTGACCCTCACCCCTTCTCTTTTTCACTGTCACGACGAAAAATCTAGTTTCTAAAGTTTTATTAAGTGAGCAACAGCAAAATTTCAATCAAATGACCAATGTGATTAGCGCACCTTGTAGAGAAAATTTTTCCCAGCAAAACTTGTTATGTGAAAGTTTTGCCTATCAACATAATTGAAGGGGCAGAGTTTGCTCGAATTTTAGTACTTCCTTCAAAAAATCGAGATAGGCAAAATTTCTACATAACAAAATTTCTTGCAAAAATGTTTTACTACAAGATCCAGTCCTACAATCAGCAATTTGTGGCATTTTTTGGGAGGAAAATTTCAAAATTTTTTTAAACTGAAAAATTAAACAAAAAAATGTCCATAAATCACCGATTTTAGTAGTGGACCTAGTAATAAAACATTTTTGCAACAAATTTTGTTGCATAGAAGTTTTGCCTATCTCGATTTTTTGAAGGAGCTACTAAAATTCAAACGAGCTTTCTTTCCTTTGATTATCAAGATAGGCAAAATTTTCATACGACAAGTTTTGCAGGAAAAAATTTTTCCTACAAGGTCCACTCATTACATTGGTAATTTGATTGTAATTCTGAAATTGCTCACTCGATGAAATTTTAGACGCTAGTATTTCCCATTCGTGAAGAAAAAAAGTGGCGATGACAAAAAATTAGCAGCATCCTTAGGTAATATGTTGCGTATGGTGTCATTTTTCCAGCCAATGTCACCTATGGTACAGGTTAAAAAATTAAAATTACATCTTACTTTGGAACAAATAATCTTCGGTATTTTGATCAGGATTCTCCGATGCATTTCCAATATCGAATGGACTCCGGCCGGCCAACATTTCGTATAATAGCACACCCAACGCCCACCAATCGACACTGCAATGTAAAAAACTCCATCGTATAAATACCTAAATATTATTTATTATTATTAAAGCTCGCTTATACATCTGAGCCAGCAGCATATTAGTCGTCGGTATTCGAATCCGAATCCACATATACCGTTCATCTATCAAATACGCGTCAAATCGAGCGAAAAACACGTCAAAATGTACGTTGACATGATAAAAAGGCGAATATTACCGACATCGGAAATAGAAAAATATATTCTGCGATGGTATTTTCGTTATACGAAATTTACCAACTGACGGGTGTAAATTTTCTCAACTTGAGCGAGCGAGCAAGCGTGTTTGTAAAGCAAAGTGAACATCTTTAGCTTTAATGATATCGTAATACGTGGCGGGAAAATAGCGATTTTTTTCGAAATATATTTATCAAGAGGAACGAAACATTGAAACTTACTCATGTAACGTCAATTCTCAAGATTTTTTTACTTAGTTCAATTTCACCATTATCGTGTTACGTACTACTTCAATTTAGGTACTTTTTTCATTGAATAATTAAAAAGTTTCACATTTTGTATCTACCAAATTAACGGAATTAAATTAAAATAAATTTACCAGTGAATGATACAAAGTAATAAAACTTGTATTCATAAAAATCTTCAATGCATTCAATATGGAAAAAAAATGTAAAAAAAATGAAAAGGCAACTCTGTGGGTCTTTACTGACTGTACATATCTAATCGCAACTTTCTAGGCCAATTTGGAAGGGAGTTGTGCGAGGACTGAACTCTAAAAATTAGAAAAACAACCCAAAAATCACATATTGAGAACCATGTGGGAGGGGGGAGGGGGTTTGAAATGGGGTTGAAAAGTGGGGACCTCCAAAAGACACATCTAGGGCTCCTACTGAATGTACGTACCAAATTTTAACTTCCTAGCTCATTTTGCTGGGCCGATAGGGAAGTAACAGCCCTTTTTCAAGGCCAATAAGGGGAAACCCCTCATACCTCGCCTCCTAATTGATCCAGCTGGTTGATTTCTGGATATGTTATACAAGTTTGGAATCTCTATTGATTAACTCAAAAAGGAACAATTTTTGTGTTTTTGGCACCTCAACACCCCCTCCACCAACATGGGGCAAAACTGAATTTTCACCCAAGGTCATCCCCACTCATATATATCTAATCCGACGCCAAACTGAGCCGGTGGACCGGATTGGAGCGATTTTGGTCAGCATTGAGCAGAGTAAATGAGTTCAATGTTGGAGGGGGGGGGGGGAAATAAATAAAAACAAAAATAAATATCTGACATGACCAAAAATTGTCTTAATGGCATTCTAGGACTCCAAAATGGATTTTGCTGGTCATCCCCCCCTACCACACCGCCGTTGGTCGATAGACTGTCATAGTATGGTTTTCATTGACAATATAACATAGAAAATCAAGATAATGATGTAATTTATGTATACCACGATTTCGAGAAAACCGAACTTTCGAACGTCGAAGGTTTTGATAAGTTATCAATAAATCATTTCATTTTAAATAATACTTTTTACAGATAATTTTTTCATTTATTTTAATATTAGTTTCGGATAATTATTACGTTCAACACAATGAAATTTAACATCATTAATTTTTTTTATCAATTATTGATAACGTAGTACCTATCGATATTATTGTAATTGGAATGAAACTTAAAAATTTCAAGAAAGCCGAACTTTTATACTTTGAAGGGTTCGATGAGTTTTCAATAAATTATTTTACGGTACATAATATTTTTTATAGATAATTTTTTATTTATTTTATGAGGTACGTTGCTTGGGGGGGGGCGTCCCCCGCACGTCAGCTGAAAAAGTTGGTAAAAAATTGGTCGAGGAAAAAAAAACAGAAAATTATTCCAACTTCACCAACACACCAACATGAATTTAAAATTCCTAAAAATGCAATTTTAGTGTGAAAAATACTCATTTTTTCAAAATTTTACCCTCGCTTCGCTCGGCAAAATTTTCTAAATTTAAATCCAAAAAACAGTGCTTATTACACCACAGATACTATGTATTTCACTTTGCAAAAAAAGTTGAAAAAGTTGGTAAAAGTTATAGATTTTAGTAGGTAAATTTTTCATTTTCAATCTCATCCCCACCTCCATAGAGAAATTTAACTTCTTGATTTTCTTTTACCATTTATTGAGAAACGAAGTATCGCCGTTATCTAAATGAAATATTGCTCGAACAGATTGAAAAAAAGCATTGCCAGCCCCAAATTTCTGGCAAAGAATTAATTGCATTTAAAAGTGAATTTGAGATACCTCAACGTTGAAGCGTTAAAACTTAAAAGCATGTATTATGTTGATCGTGATTTTTTTGGAGGAGAAGGGGTCGACACTACAGTCATTCGTTAGCTTCATTTTCTATGTCATATTGCGAATGAAAATTAGGCTATTCCGATCAATCGGTCAATGGAGAATGAGGAAAGGGTATCAAAAAAATCCGTTATGGGGTCCTAAAAGATCACTAAAAACATTTTTGGCGATGCTATTTATTTATTAATATTTTTACAGGCGGGGTGGGGGTGCCGAGAGGCAAAAATTTCAAAAACTGTTCGTTAATAAGCCTAACGATTTAAAATCAGTACTTGTACAACATATTCAAAAATCAGTCTCCTAAGTCAATCAAGAGGGAGGATATAAGGAATTTCTCCCTTTTTGACTGCGAAAAAAAAACCATTTCTCACATATCTCCCATCCTAATTGAACTATAGGATTGAAATTTGGTTTATAATTTTCAGCACAATTTCATCCTCTCACAGCCCCATAAAGGTAGTTTTGGGGCAGGTTGTGACACGCATATTTCTTATCCAACTTGAGCTAAGAGGTTGAAATTTGGTATGCGAATTTAGTAAGAGTCCTAAATGTACTTTTTGAGGGTTTCGAGTAGTTACTACAATATCTACCTACATCCCTACCACTGTTCAAGAAACATTGCGGAGGGATTGCTTTAGATGTCAGATATTTATTTCTATTTTCATTATTTTTTTCCCCCAACATTAAAAAATCATTTGCTCTGCTCGAAACGGACCAAAATCGCTCCAATTCAGTCAATCAGCTCAATTTGGCAGAGGATTTGATATATATGAGAGGAGATGACCTCGAGTCAAAATTCGGTTTTGCCCTATTTTGGGGGAGGGGGTGCTGAGGGGCCAAAAATACAAACATCGTTCCTTTTCGAGTCAATCGATAGAGAATCCAATGTTGCACAACATATCCAAAAATCACCCTCCCAGGACAATTAGCAGGGGAAATATGAGGGTTTGGCCTTGAAAAAAGGCTGTTCCTCTCCTATCTCTCCACCAAAATGAGCTAGGAAGTTAAAATTTGGTATGTGCATTCAGCAGGTACTCCAGATTTGCCTTGGGGGGGGGGGGATCTTGACTTTTCAGCACCATTTAACCCCCTCAAAGCCTCCACTCCAAATTGGACTGGGAAGTTTAAATTAAGTATGTACAGTCAGTAAGGACTCTAGATGTGTCTTTTGAGGGTTTTGACTTTTTAACCCCATTGAAACCTTCCTACCCTCAATGCTGATTAGGAGAAAAGCATCGCAAAGTAATCCTTTTTTCAGTTCTCATGATTGTAACATGTTACAAAAATCAGGCTGAAAAAGCGCGAACTTTTTTTTTTTATTGAAGACTAAAATCATTTACTGATGAGCGAAATCGTTCAAATTAGCCCAGTTAGTTTGAATCGGCAGCTAATTAAATATACACATGAGTGGCGATAAACTTGATTCATAATTTAGCCATATCCAAAATAGGGAAAGGGGTGCAGGGGAACAAAAATCGTAATGATTATTTATTTTTGAGCCAATGTATACAGAATTGGAAGTAGCACAATATATCCACAAATCAGCTTCCTATGTCGATTAAGAGGAGGAGAGGGGGAGGGTGGGTAGATTGCCTCCCTTTTAGATCTTGGAAAAAACCGTTCCTCACATATCTCCCTTCTGAATTTAGCCTGAAGGTTGAGATTCGGAATGTACATTTAGTAGGGATTCTTGGCCGTACATTTTGGTGGGTTCTCTTCAAGTTTCTCGCAACCTCGAAAACCAAGTTTTTTTTTTTTTAATGATTTCGGTCATTTTTCGAGTTTGTCTTTCCTATATCTTCCTCCCAAATTGATCTGGTGGGTTGAGATTTTCCAATAGATTATGAAAATCAGGCTCAAAAAGCACGAAATTTCTATATTTTTTGCTTACATTTCGGTGTACGTTGTACATCGACTCTGAAAAAAACATGGAAAAAAAATTCAAAATAAAATTCGATTTTAATCAGAAACCAAATTTTCAGTTAACTCTGCATTACAATCACGCCCACTTTAAAATTACAATCAACACGCAAACGTATTTCTTGGATGAAAATCTACCTTCCTGTTGACAATTTCGCTGTTCCAAATGTCTACTTCCATATTGCTACCCTTACCTTCCACGGTCTCCAACTATCACGCGATACATTTATCATCGGCCAACGTAATAAAATAATTGCCTAGTACAGGAAGCTACCTTCTATACGATGCATATTTATCACATCATCGTCGGGTTTGCTCAAGCTCGGGAAAAGTTACACCCTTTGTAGAGAATGTAAAGAGTCCGGCCGCAGCGTTGTGCGTTAACAGGCGTAAACGGATACGACCAAAAATACCCCTAAAACTTTTCAAGTTTCCGTATCGCGTATAGAATTTACCTAAATCCGTATTCTTCTCCGCGTAGAATTTCCGGCGCGATATAATTGGGTGTACCGCAAAAAGTGGACGTTGTATCTCCAGTTCGAATACCTTCTTTGCACATACCGTAATCGGTTAGCTTAATATGTCCTTCGTGGTCTAGCAGCACGTTATCCAGTTTCAAATCACGATAAATAATTCCTGCGATGAAGAAAACAATTACATATATTGCTGGGTAAATTAATAACAAACAATGTGGTTGCTCGAGGCGAAGTATTACGAACATCGCAGGCACAGACTTTCATTCGCGTTTACCTTGAAGTAGGGTATCGGCGAATAAGATAGGTGAATCTGCCTGCCTCATAACTGAAATTTGTACGTAACCGATGGAATTGAACGAAAAAAAATTTTCGACCAAAAACCACTATTTTACGAGTGAAAAACATGATGGAAAAATGGTTTTAAAATTTCGTTATACAGGGTGTTTCGGGAATGGACGATGATATTAAGGAGGAGGCACATCAAACCTTGTACATGTGCGTTATTATGGTTGCCTACCTATCTGGAAATTCATTGCAGTTGTGCGGAAAATTTAATTTTTCGTTTTAGGTAATAAATTTTGCAACGATGTTCTGTAGAATTTTAATTCTATCTTTTGAACAAGGGAGAAAGTCGGGCGAATAACTTGGGACCAAGAAAATGATGATTGGATGATTAGTAGAAGAATAAATGAGAGTTGAATGTAAAAAAAACTGTAAAAAAATCTTGCAACAATTTTTTTTTCGAAATATTTCAAAAAAGTTCGAAGCAACATGCCAATATTATGCATCAAGAGTATAGTCGTGAGTTCGTTCTTTCAAAATGGTTCTCTTCTTCAGGTCCCTATCACTCTTATTTTTCAAGTTATGAAGTATTAAAACTAAAAAGGATACAATAAAATCATTCGAAATTTATTATATGTCTTTTTTGAGTTCTTTATTTGATAGGGCTATACCCTTGATGCATAATATTGGCATGTTACTGCGAAATTTTTTGAATAAATTAAAAAAAAAACACTTTTTTTACATTCAACTCTCATTTATTCTTCTCCTAATCATCCAATCATCATTTTCTTGGTCTCAAGTTATTCGCCAGACTTTGTCTCTTCCTTCAGAAGTTACAATCAAAATCCTACAGAACATCGTTGCAAAATTTATTACCTAAAACGAAAAATTAAATTTTCCACACAACAACAATGAATCTCCAGATAGGTAGGCAACCATCATAACGTACATGCACAAAGTCTTGTGTACCACCCTCCTTACCTTAGTATTATCGTCTACTCCCGAAGCACCCTATAAACTATCGAAATGTATGTAAAAAATCATTATAAATTGATCAAACGTCATAAAATAATGTTGAAAAATAGGTAAAAGTTGACCAAAAATTGTCAAAAATTGTTAAAAATTGGTTAAAAATTTGATAAAGAATGCGAAGAATTGATCAAAAATCATGAAAACTCGTTGAAAAAGAAGCAAAAATTGACCGAAAGTTTTTAAAAATTGGCCTAAATGTGAGAAAAATTGTTGATATTCATTGAAAAGAACGTAAAAATTTGACAAAAATGGGTAAAACGCGCTGAAAATTAATTTATCAAAAATTACGAAAAAAAATAGGAAACTAATTGAAAACTCGACAGAAAAACGTACAAAAGTGCAAAAAATTTATCGAAAATTACGAAAAAATGATGCAGTTTAGGTGAAAATTGACCTAAATGTTACAAAAAATTCGTTAAAAATCATAAAAAATTTGATAAAAATGAGTAAAAAGTGTAGAAAATTGACCAAAAATTACGAAAAAATGTTAAAAAGTAAGTGAAAATTGACCGAAAGTTCCTAAAAATCATTGAAAATTAGGTACAAAGTGAAGTGTTCATGATTTTAAGCCAATTCTTCACATTTTTCATACATATCTGTCAAATTTTTACCAAATTTTCGGCGAATCTTAATGATTCTTTTTCAGATTTAAAATCAATTTTAAGTCAATTTACAGCCAATTTTCATCAATTTCTCGTGATTTTTGACAAATTTTTTGCACATTTTTACCCATTTTTATAAAACTTTCGATGATTTTTTAACGTTATGTTCTATAACTTTGGTCAATTTTCACCCATTTTCAAGCTTTTTTCGTGATTTATGATCAATTATTGCAATTTTAACCCGTTTTTATCAAATTTTTACAAAATGTTGCCGAGTTTTAAAAATTTTTCTCATATTTATGGTCAGTTTTCATTTGTTTTTCGACATTTTTTTCCTGATTTTCGATGAATTTTCGATGATTTACGAAAATTTTTTACACATTTTAGGATAAATTTTCACATATTTTCCAACATTTTTTCTGATTTTTCATCAATTTTCAGTACATTTTACCCATTTTTGTCAAATGTTTATCAAATTTTCCACCATTTTTAACAACTTCTGATCAATTTTCACTTATTTAAAACATATTTATGTACTTTTTTACTCAACGTTCAATGGTTTTAAACAGTTTTCACCATATTTTCGACCAATTTTCAGTACTTTTTCGAAATTTTTTCGCGATTTCGAGTCAATTTTTTCGATAATTTCTAACAATGCGTTTTCTAAAAAAAAAAATTAAAAACTTTCATCGCGCGAACGGCGTTCATAGGGTTAGTTCAAGCCGCTGAACACGAATCTGTTACTACGCGCAAATGAAAATTTCTGCCTGCAGTGTTCAAAATGCAACTTCTCTGACGTGAAATCCCACCTTAAACCAAATAAGTAACTGTTGACGAATACACTACCTCTTTCATGAAGAAAATGTAAAGCCAAACTGATTTCGGCTGCGTAAAATCTCGCATGTCCTTCGGGTAATCTTTTCTGACGCTGCATATGGAACATGAGGTCACCACCTCGTACAAATTCTATCACAAAAAACAATCGACTCGGAGTCTGGAAACACGAATGTAGTCCGACCAAGAATGGATGATTGGAGGCTGTCTCGAAGACGTGTTTTTCCGTTTGTACCCAATCGATATCCTATCATTGGAATCAAACGAACCGGCACGATTAATTATTAATATCGCAATGTAATTTATAGGCGGAGGAGTTTGCCAAGGGTGGTGACGAAGGCCGGGGTCACGTTGCGTTGGTACATTGGATTTACGGCTGTCGGGGTACCATGTCTGAGATATATTGGACAATCTAGGCTTAGAGTTTCGGTAGGATAAAAAAATAACGTACAAATATGCTATTCTGCATTGTGAATACACCTTCTTTGTTTTATAATTTCACTATTGGTGGGTGATAGGAAGGGAGGGGGGAGGGGTTGAACATTGAAACATATGTACGCATAAGTGCTGATTATAGATGATATTAATATGAATTTAAAATATATTTTTTTTAATTGAGCAAAGCAGGAGAATCAGAATTTGGTGATGTTGTTACCTTATTCGTGCACCGAAAGCAATATTTTGCATTTTATCTATAAAAATTACAGAACTCGTTCCCTAAAAACTTGGTAAAAAACATTCGTGTAAACTTGACAAAAACTGTGGGTGGATAACAACGTTAAATATCCCCCCTCCCCCGCGATTTCAGGCTGATACTTAGGTGGTAGGTAGGTACTACTGAGAAACGTCCCTCAACAAAGTTTTAGCCCTACAAACCCACTGCTTTTTGAGGGGAATGGCTCCAAATGAAAATCACATATAAATTTTTTTATCAGAGGATAAATTTCTCAAGTTCCAATAATTTGTGTTCAGATACGCAGTAAACGATATCGAAGAAGTGAAAAATTTTCGAGGACTCCTATTCTGCTCACCATAACACTTCTCTGCCTCACATCACCTCCCTCCCCCCAAGGCTATTCGCAGAATGGTAATATTGGTATCGTTTTCATATGTTTCGAAGCTCCTGAACACGAATTTGAAGTCGAATTCGCAATAAGTGTATTTTTTCACTGCAATTTTTAAATATGACGTAGTCATTACGATAACTGCATAAGATCAATTCTAGCGTAGAAACATTCAGAGTAAAAGAAAAAAAAATAAGTGAAATTATGCACCTTAAGTTACATTTTGAAAATATTAGTCATTTTTCACACTTTGAGCAAAAACAATTAAAAATCATCCTAACCAGTTGGTATCAGTTGAAACGAGCTAATTTGTACCTATTTGAAATGTTTGTATAAAACATGTAAAAGAAAAATCGAATATTTCCAAATTGCAATGAAAAAATACACTTTTATGCCGAGATTCTCAGCCAATAAGGTACTTAGTGCGAATTCAACTTTAAATTCGTGTTCAGGAGCTTCGAAACGTATGAAAACGACACCAATATTGC
>FIZR01014497.1:0-40376 GCA_900060175.1 Ferrisia virgata | reverse complement strand
TGAACTGATGAAACTTTTAATTGGTTGTTGAAGGGGAAAAAAATGAAATAAATACGGTTGAGAAACCGAAATTGTTTTTATTGGTTATTTAATAGATGAATACAAGATAAATTCGGTTGGAGAACCGTTGAAAAAAATCTGAGTCAAGATCGCGTATAATACATACTACTTTTATGCATATGTTGCCGCGGGCATAGGCGTAGGTAGGTAGGTAGGTCTACGTATACACGGTGTAGATTAGATACGTATGTTTATACAGGTATGTAATGTACCACATCACATATACATACAATAGTGCATAAGGCAGGTAAGTACGTATTGTTGAATAAAATATATTCGTATTAACCGACATTAGATATCATCTTTTTTAAGCCAGTCTTGAAAATTGTCCGCCATAAGTACGAGTAACCTAGCTTACCTACTACCTACGGACTCGACTCGACTCGACTTGATTCGACGCGACACAACGCGACGTACAATCGCCGCCGTGATTTCATTAAATTCGGCACAATGATCGTAGTGCTCGTTATAATGAGAACTGTATTCTATGTATTGTCACACCTGAATTCTTTCGCTGATACGAATATAGGTACCTCTACCTACACAATTACACGCACACATATGTACACGAAGACGAATACAATATATTAATATGCACGCGCGAGACGATCGTTACCAATCTAATATCTACGTATGCATCTGTATCATCGAGGATGGACCATAGTTACCCCGCATGTAATATACATCTACATACAGTACGTATATTCGATAACGACTACAAAATGTACGTATCACGTAGAGTGTACATACTGCATACATTACATACATAGATGTATGCTTAGGAATACCACGACGATGGGGTGAAATTTGTTGCGGGTCCTCAAAATCAGACCATTTTCGAGACAAAAAAAAACTAAAAAGCGAATATCTAACACTCCGGTTACAGAACAACATTAGCATTAAAACTGAAAAAGTAAAATGTTTCAAAGGGTCTCGACAAGTACCCTCCGAAATCTTACACCCCAACACTTGAGCTTTCTCTCTGCGGAGGAAGGAGTGTTGAAAGTTGAAACGACTCCCAAAATTCAGTTTTCGTCCTTGTAAAATGATCGCAAAATTCCCAGTAAAATTATACCAAACATTGGTAATTTAACTCAAAAGGGAGGCTTAGAACAGAGTTGCGAAAATCACGTTATTTCTATCGTCGCCTAAAATGGCCGAAAATTTAGCACAAAACTATTTAAAATTTGGAACCTCTTCCTATACCAATTTTTGATTAAATTTGAAAAGCACCTAAAAAAAGCGCAATTTTTTTCGTCCAACTTAAAAACTAGTACTCCAGCCTTATTATCGACACAACATTCGAAAAGTAGGAGTGAATTCCACATACATACGTAGTACGTAGCTACGTACCCGCAGTTGACCTTTATACGCCTTAAAGCTGACATACTGAAAGCTCCTCAAGTTACCACATTTTGAAGATTTTTCAAACTTTTCTTATTGTTCTTTAGCTGATTGATGGTGTGCTTTATTTGTTTCGGTTTGGAAATATTTCAATTTCCGAAATGTAAAGAAAGAATGGACGGATTTGCTTGAAATTTAGACAGAATACTTGTGATTTTTGGGTTAAAATTGCGTTACTTGCAATTAAAATAGTTGCGAAAATAACTAAGAAGTTTAATAAAATCTGACTCAATTAGCCAAAAAAGGTAAAAGGGGGACCTTTACACAATAAACTTCGGAGGACAAAAGAAATAAAACGCATCTCTGAGAAGAAGAGAAAGGCAATTTGAACAGAAGATAGTGAATTTTCAATTTATCGGGCTGCGGGTAGTTTTGAAATAGCGGTAAAAGTGCAGGACGTGGCCGGAAGTATAAGAGAAACAAAGAATAATACCCTGAAAAGGGTAATGGAATATATTTATAATTTTAAAATTTACAAAATTTAACACAATAAACCTAAACAAGCGAAAGAAATTGCGAACAAAAGAAGAGAAATTCAACATGGTATAGCTGCACAAACAAAAGAAATTACGATGACAGCGACGGACTTTTGGGCAGGTAATAAATTTTATAACGGGATATGCAAAATAAAATTCGAATAATAGGCCCAAGTTTTAAACAATAGCTCCGCTAGTTGACAATTTTATGATAAGGCAGGCGAGATAAAATTTCAATAATGAAGCAAATTTTGAATAAAAGCGCGGCAAGTGTTGGCTTATGACGAAACAAATTTTACATCAAGTCGTAATAAAATTTGTATTTTCGACGCCAGCGGTATATTTTATGATAGGATGGGCGAATTAAATTTGAACAATAGAGTGGCAAATGATAATTTTTGACAAAATAAATATTACATTCAACGGGTGATAAATTTGCGATTACGACGGATAAAATTAAATTTAAAGATATTGGGAGGGGGGCGGAGCATCAATTAAAAATAATCCTTTTTTTTCGAAACAAGCAGCCGCAGTCCCTGAAACAAATTAACATTCATATCTGCACACACGTCAGTGGGATTAATTTGTATGAAATCAACTCCAAGAACACGCTAATTATTATATCTGAATTCTCGAGAGATTAAAAATTAATCTAATTATAATAAATACAAAAATAATTATAATTTTATTAAATAAATAATTTTGTGCATAAATAATTCTATAAAATAAAATTATAATAAAAATAAAAATAATATATTAAACGAGAAATGGTGCCTCACTCCCCGCCCCCCGCCTGGTGAGTAAGACTAAACTTTAGAACTCTCTTTATGTCCAGTGGGTACCATATTATACAGTTTTCAAGAACATTTTCCGCAGTAATTTTCAGATTTTGAGCTAAATTTTCAGGTATTTTGGGTAATGGTTGAAATTACCTTATTTTTGAACACCCCACCCCCTCCTTTCCCCCTCCCCCGTTCACCGTTTGAAAAAAATTAGTCAAGCTTGGTATTATTTTAACGGGAATTTTGTCAGAACCTTATCTCGGTGATCATTTTTTTCCTCTATCAATATTTTGGCCAAAAACTGAATTTTGGGACACGTCACCTCCTCCCTCGGTAGGTAACATTTCACAACAAAAATCTGGAAGGTACCAATTTTTTCAAGTTTAGCCCTTTTTTTATGCTGATTATATAGCCTCCTCGATCCCTATCCCACTAATAACCACCTACCTGTTGTTTGAAAAGATCGAGCTGATTTTAGTCAAGTGTTTACGAGCAACCCGCTTAAATTGATGTTGAAACGTTTCAACTTTGTGAGTGTAATTACCTATTTATGGTATCGGTGGTGTAGTGGAATTTGATACAGTCGAGAATTATTTTTTTTTTGAGGATCTCAACTTTTCACTTCCCATTCTTTTGCTCTTTTGCAAATTTTCACGAAAAAACTATTGACAGACATTCTCAAGGAAACGGTCCAAATTTCTTCGAGTGGTGGTGTGAAGTGGAGTGGAGTGCAGTTTTAAGTATAAAAACTAAAAAGGTAATTTTTCGGATCTTAATTCACAAAAATGAGTGTAAACAGGAGTGCCTACCTAGTACCTATACCTACCTAGTACCTGCTGAGCATGCTCGTGCAAAGCAAAGACGAAATTTTTACAAATTTAGACTCGATACCTGTCAAAAAAAATTCATTGAAGTTTTGTAAGGAAAAATTAAGGTTTTCGAGGGTTTCGAAGTGTTCAATTTTCATGTAATTATGTCTTTACCCGATCTTCAATTATTTTTTTTTTTTGCTGCCAATCACACATATTTGCTATTATTAGGTGTTGGTAAGCAAGGACATAGGTACTTAAGCTAGCTAGAGCTACATATGTACAATTGTACATGTATGTACCTATGTACATCTACATACATGCACTTGCACATACTGTACATTTATTATGGTCAACAGAGTTATGTACATTACATACATGTATTTACATATGTATGTGTACATGTACCTATACGTAGGACGTACATACATAATTTCGACAGTAATGGATAAGTTGAAGGCTTTCGACATTCGTCATTTTTAATTAAAAATTGCCTGCATAGTGCATACATATAAAAGTTGAATGCTTCAGTTTTTGTGTTGGTATAAAAATCGAAATTCCGTTGCTATTATAAACCAAGTGTAAAATGATACGATTGTAAAAACGTGCACAAGTATAATGTATTGTAAATATCTTACTGCTAGCTGAATCATCTCTCGGTTGAACTAAAAGAGCTTTGTTATTTTTATCTATAGTGTACAGTATCGCATTGCTTTTATAACTTACATAGATACTGTATAAGTTAAGTAAAGTGCGTATACAACCATGAATCGGGGTGAATCACCCTACATATATCGAACATTCATCTTATCGATACAGAGCAGCGCGATACAAATTGGAAATAAAAAACTCAAATTACGTACATTATACATGTATAATTGTGTACGCATAACAGGTATCTGTACTGTATTGTACATATGTATGTATTTTGGTTAATGGTCACGAATTAAGCATTGAGTACACATGTACATACCTAATTACCTACATATATATACCAACTGTACGAGAAATTAAATTTGATGAAAATTGTTTACCACAGCCACATTAATCAACTTACGGGCACTACTCAGTACTCAGTACTTAGGCTTACTACTTACGGTATGTACAGTAGGTATACAACATACGTATGTATGTACATACTCGTATGTTAGGTAAGTTACCCATACCCAGCTACCCACTTTTGTAATGTGTACTTACAAAATTGTTATTTTTTTCGCTTCGCTCGAACCTTCAAATGTTTAATTTATCTTCGCTTTCGACTTGATTTCAGTTTCGTAGATACTGTATGCTACACTTTTGTATAAGTAGTCGAGTACGTGTAGTTTCAGTACATACCACATAGTACATGTACATTACATACATACTGTGTGTAGGTAAAGCGCTACAGACAGTAGACATACATTTTGGTAGGTATTACGTTTGTGCTTTACCATGATTTTACCTTGCACGGTGTACGTACTACGTAGGCGTAGGTTCGTATTATCTATCTATATCTGTACAAAATATTACGTGTACGCAGATGAGGCGTATTCTTCTTTCAACAAAATTTTCTGGAAAATTTTCGATTAACGAGCGAATGCACATGGCACATATGTATGTAGGCTATGTATGTACGTATCGAGTACTTCGCTGCGAAATACACGCGTTTAATATCGAGATCGACGCAGTTAGCCAGTTACCTAAACATTTTCAACCTATCTTGTCGAGTGACCGGTAAAAAATTTCAATTCACGCTTTTTATGGCGGCATTTCACGCCATTCTTCAATAAATCATGTCGCGAAGCTCCTCGCAATCCAACCTATTCAATTATTTATTTTAATTTCTTTAATCTATGTACCTATTTTAATGAAAACACAACAAAAGTTAATAATTTTCTATGTCTTAATCATTTGGTATTTGATCACGCAACTGATACAGCAAATAATTTCTATTCCGTGTCAAGAAGCTATTACAACGTGCAGATGATGACTGGGTGGTGCCTTGAGTCAGTTAAAATCGAAATTATCAAACTGGTTAATTGCTTGTACATCTACACATACCGGTACTACCGATTCGAATTAATTAAGTATTCTCAGTGTATTCAATTTTTCCTGTAACTCATCGTGGAAAATTCAACGAAGAACGCGTTTTTTTTTTTTTTTTTTTTTCCAACACATACATAGGTCAGATTTAGGCAATACAAATACGCACTAGATTAGTATAGATGTACGGTAGTAGGTAGTAGGTACTACCGTAGCGTACATCTATCTACATGCATATCGCGTACACGTATGTACATAGTTGTACAGCATGTATAACTAACTACTTACAGTATCTCGCATAGAATTCATTTCTCGTTTATTTTCATTTTAAAAATCAACAGAAGCAAATAACGATTGTATAGTGTAAGGTAATATTGCGTGACGATTAGATATTAATTAACTAACCGTACGATGCGATTGCTTTCCGCGACGTAGCAGTCGAAACGATCGACTGAATTCAACACGATAAATACTACAAGTATAGATGAATAATTTATTGAGATAACGTGATCAATGCAAACGAAATTCGATTAGCTTATACATTCCGTTGAAAATTAGACAGCGATTAAATGAAAAAACAGCCGAAATACGACAATTTTCGATTGTCTGTAAGCTCACTAAGAAATCAAAATGTTGCTGATAAAGCGAGCACTGTAAAGTGTATATTGTCCGGATCACTCTGTATGTATTTACGAATAACATCGCGGGAATCCTGAAATTTTAGTAAAAAAATGTCGGGTGAAAATTTCGCCAGCTTTCGCAACAAATGAATCATTCATTTTAAATTTACCTTCAAGAGGGTATCTTTCGAAGCCGAACCGTGATTGATTGGCGATGGTTTTCGCCCGTCTGAAAAACAAAAACAGTTTTCACAGCGAAAGTCGAGAATTAACGCGATGAACAAGGTTCGTGTTTCGTACCAACAATTTATCATAATTACGACGCGAATATTTCATTAAATTGATATATTAACTCATTTCGCTTACTCTTGGTAAGAATTCCACTCTCATCCACATAAATTAAAGTCGCAATAAATGAGAATTTTTTCTTTACCTAATTCGAACAGAAATCCGTCTTTTTCAACAAATGCAACGTAATGAAAATTGACGCTTTCACTTGGATCAGGGGCCTGTTTATAAAAAAAAAAAAAAATTTAAATTGGAATTTAAATTTATTCGGCAACAAATTATACAGGTATTATACAGGCACTGATGATGAATAATCATCGACATTGATGCATTCAAAAATGAATCATCAATTCGAAATCAAATGAAGCGCCAAAAAAATTACCACACAGAAAATTCACCGAAAATACTTACCTTGGTTTGACCTTCTTTTGCTACTTCATCGTGTACTTCAGAAATATCGGATTGTTGCAACAATTTACCAGCGTCTTCAGGACTTAGTCCGCGGATGGATGTTACATATTTCTTCAAAGGTCCGTCTGCCAAGTCAATTCTTTCGAATAATTTGCCGAAGCAAAATTATTCACTCAAATTCAAAACAATCATGGTATTTCGAAGAACTCGTTAAAATCTTTGTTATTTACCGATCTAAATTATTGGCAATGCTATGTACCAATGCTACCGTGCCACAAGCATTGCTAATATACTGCTTCAAATACACCAATTCATCAGGAATGACTGAATTTTTGTTGGCAGCCTTTTCAACTTCTTCTCTTTCAAATTTTTCCGTCTAAACAAATTTCGTTACATTTAAATATCGAACACCACCTAATATCGTTCTAAAAAACTGTACACGCGGAAGGTGTCCAATTCGATAAGCACAAAAAATAATTTTACATTTATGACAAAGTAATAAGTTCAAATAAGAATATTTATTATCTGATTAAAATAAAGCAAGTATTTCATTCTGATGTGAACGTTTTAATTCAAATATCACAAACATTTTCCATTTTTTCAACTTTTTTTTCGAACTTATCACTTTACCGAAATTGTAAAATTAAATTTATATACTCTCGTGCTGATCACGTTCACGATGCGTTTAGATATCCCGTATTTTAAGGTGAAAAAAATCAACTTGGAAACGTTAAATAAAGCGGTATTTTAGGTATGTTCTCACTTTTTCTGTTATAGGAAACAATAGCATTACAGCAAGTGTAGGCTGAGGTGTCATCGATAACAGTTCATCGTCTAATCCAAGTACATCGACTATTTGCCAACAATCCGGTACTCCAAGTTTAACCATCATCTACCAATATCGAAGAAATTGGGGATTCAACAATTCAGTTTAGTTAAAATGTAATCGCAGTAGATATTATAAGTATTTCGAAGCAACCTTACCTGGTTAAGTACCTAGAAAAATACAATCGAATGATTAATAGACTGAAATTGAGTGAACTACCATTACAACAAAATCACTGGATGAGAATTATACTTACATCAGGATTCGATTCAAGACACAACCAAGCCATCGGTAACAGAGTACGAACAGTAAAACTTTCAAAACTGAATTCCGGAGTCGCAAAAAGACGGGATTTCTGAAAGCCTGTTCAGTTCAAAATGAAAGTATTGAGGTACACAGCTCTCGAGTTTTCTTTTCTATAGAATAATTCTTCCACTACCAGCGCTAGAATTCCGGCTTCCGGCGAACAAGCACACTCCTAAAATACGAAAACGAATAACGATAATTACGCCTTCGATTAATTATTCGTAACTTGTAAAATATTATTGATGAAATATATACGAAAGAATTTTAATCGAAACCTTTGTGAGTGAAAAAATGAATAAGGTATACGGATATTCAGTTTATTTACTTTTTTCCACAACTTATTTTTATTCGTACATCATATTCATACTCATACTCACACTCACACTACTTCACAGTTCAATTTGGTGTAGGTGAAATATGACATCGTGAGTGTGTGACATTTGTGTGAAACAGTTTAACGTTTTGCATGGGCAAAAAAAGGAAAAAGTTACTTGGAATATAATACCCAATGGTGTACAGTATTGTGGTAGAAAGTCGGTGTCTTATTGCTGACTGATTTTATAAAAGTTTGATTCTGATTTTAAGAGTTTTATGCTATCGCTCAATAGTTGGCTACATTGTACAAGTTCAGTATTGAGGTTAATTTTTATTTTTTTTTACCGCTGATAATTTTATCAATCATCAACCGCGTGTTATGAATGCGAATGAATTGTCTAAAACGTGCTTTTGTTAATTACATTAATAATTATCGTCGGGTTTATTTTGAATGAATTATTTCTATTCGTGAGTGGATTTTTCTTAATGTTTCATGTGAACAGAACCATTTAAAATGATCGTGTTGTTTGAAACTGCTGCCGGATACGCTTTGTTCAAAGTAATAAACAGTTTGATTTCATACACGTTATTCTAGTAGCAATATAATCATTTGTCCAGTTAATTGCGGTTAATCATTTAATGTATACCTGGAATTTAAACTGCATTAAATTAGTAGTTTCTTATGGAAGTTGAAGATGAAGACCTTTTTCTTTGGAAATGTTTGTTATTATTTCCATTGTAAAATTTGGTTTTTAATTTTCAGCTGTTGGACGAACAGAAATTACAAAAGTCCGATGACCTGTACAGAGATTTCGAAACTCCAGAGCGTGCCAATAAAATGTAAGCGAACATCAAAATTAATATTTTTGCTTCAATTACCTTTCGGATTGAAATTTCCCTAATTCGTTCATCAATTTTAGAATCAAATTGAAGCATTTTGAAAAATTCAAAGACACCACCGAAGCACTTGCTGCAACTACTGCGGCAGTTGAAGGAAAACTGACGAAATCGTTGAAAAAGGTTGGTAAATTTTCGGGTACGAATTGGTTCTATCGAGAGATACGCGTACTTTATCACGATTTGTTCGGTAGCTTTTGAAAAAACAAATCACCGATGGCTTGCAAGAGCAGCTTCTGGTTTCTGATGCCAAACTTGGCAACGCGATTAAAGAAAAATTGGACTTGAATGTAGTATCAAACAACGCTGTCAATGAATTAATGAGATGTATTAGACTGCAGACTGAAAGTTTGATCAGCGGACTCTCGAAAAAAGATATTACAGCCATGGAACTGGGTTTAGCTCACAGGTAAATACTAAATACGTTAACGACTTTTTCTCTCGATTTTAATACATATCATTGAAACTTGTGTACAGCCTATCGCGTTACAAACTGAAATTCAGTCCCGATAAAGTAGACACAATGATCGTGCAAGCGGTCAATTTGCTAGACGAATTAGATTCCGAGCTCAACAATTATGTGATGAGATGTAGAGAATGGTACAGTTGGCATTTCCCAGAACTGGGCACTATATTGACCGATAATATGCAGTTCATTAAGACTATTAAAATTATCGGTGTGTAAACATGAAGTTGGTTATTAATTTATTGTGTTTGTGTAATTTCTAAATTCTAATGTGTAATGTTCTCCAGGTACGCGAGATAATGTTAAAAATTGCGATTTATCCGATATATTATCCGAAGATGTGGAAGAACGTATAAAAACTGTTGCTGAAATGTCGATGGGAACAGAAATCACCAACGACGATATTACCAACATTTGGTATTTATGCGATCAGGTACCTACGCTTTCGAAAAATGATTTGTTTTTCATTATTTTTTTTTTCACACGGATATCATTTTGCGCAAGGTTATTGAAATTACGGAGTATCGAGCGCAACTTTACGATTACCTTAAATCCCGAATGATGGCTGTAGCTCCGAACCTTACTGTGTTACTTGGTGAATTTGTTGGTGCACGTTTGGTGGCTCAAGCTGGTACGTGAACTACGAAATTCTCAGTAAACTGTACGACTCGATTTGCAATTGTTTATTGTGAATATTTGTATCTACGCAGGATCAATTTTGAATCTTGCTAAACATCCAGCCTCCACGGTTCAAATATTGGGTGCCGAGAAAGCACTGTTCAGAGCGCTCAAAACCCGTAAAGAAACTCCGAAATATGGTTTCATTTATAATTCTCCGCTAGTTGGTCAAGCTAGTCAACCACTAAAAGGAAAAGTAAGTTGATAAAATTGCCGATTCTTATTACAATCATTATCTGCGTACGTTGAATAGGTATACATTTGTGTGTCTAGATATCTAGAATGTTGGCTGCAAAAGTTGCTCTTGCAACCAGAGTTGATGCTTTAGGTGACGATCCTAGTTTATCATTGGGAGTTGATCATAAAGCAAATTTAGAATACAGATTACGTATGATGGAAGAAGGCTCGTTGAGAAGAATCAGCGGTACGGCGAAAGCGAAAGCTAAATTTGAAAAATATCACGTTAAAAGGTAACATTGAAAGGATTGTACGCCTACGGTGTAGTTCGATGAATTCCCTTACACGCGCTACGTTTATCTATGATGTTTTAGTGAAGTGATTCAATACCAATCTGCTGCTGACTCAACGTTACCAAGCGGGAAACGTAAATTTGAGACTACTGTTAAAAAACCGTTAATCGAAGAAATAGGCTCTGGTGAGTATTGCTTTTTCTCTATCGGTAGTCGATCTTCTAAGAAGTGAACCGATTGCATTAGTTGTTCTTGATGCTTTCTAGACGAACCGCAAGCAAAAAAAATTAAAGAAGAATTCAAAGATGAACCTATGGACGATGATGTGAAAGGTGAGTACAAGTCATTTAAATTTATGTCGTCCCCGAATGCTGATCTTTATCAATTTATGGTCAATTCATTTGAATTTACAGATGAAAGTATTAGGAAAAAGAAAAAAAAGAAAAGTAAAGAACCAGTTCAAGCTGAAGTAGAAGAAGGTAATCAATCGAATCATTCATCTAAATGGTTATGTTAGATGCGCTTACCAATGTTTTAATATTTTATTCACAGTTGTGCCTGTAACAGAAAAAGTGAAAAAAAAGAAGAAGAAGAAGTCTGAATCGCAGGACTGAAACCAATTAATAGTTATCTTATTGGTCTGTGAAAACAATTATTTGTATACTTATTTTAATAAAAAAATTTCAAATTATTGTGAAATTTCTCCGAAGTGTTACTGTGTACGATGACTGTAATTGTTGGTTATCATGGATTAAACCATATCTGGTCCTCCTAGAGTTTACTGTACATGTCACAGTGTTTTACAGTGTGTAATACGCACTGCTGCGATTTATCAAAAGAATGTAACATTTAAGAAAATACTTTTATGATTACAAACAATGAAATTTATTTCATTTCAACGTGATTTCAACAGGAAATATCATTTTTTCGATTCATAAAATAACAACTAACAGGAATAAATCTAAACAAACGTAAACTACTTCGCGCCGACTGATTGGTGTTTGTTTCGGGTACGAAATCCTATGTTGTTTTTTTAGACATTCAATATACAGTTACTTCTACAATCGGTGAAATAATGAAAATTACTATAATTTTCCTTTCTCCAATTCATCCGGATACGGATTTTCTGTTCATACAAAATGCACACCTAAGCCAATCTGTATGCCATCAATTAATTTCTCATCTGGTTGATGATAAATGGGTAAACAGTAATTTAATTCTATCCTGGCAAGTTGACCAAGACGGTAAACTAATCCTATACCGTAAGTTAATCTTAAATTTTTTCCAAGAGACTGAATACATTCGTTCAAATTATCATTAGAATTGAATAGATTTCCTGCATTAGCAAATAAATGCATCCTAAACGAATCACCGAATGAACCTTTTTGAGGTCGATGTGGTAGCGGAGCATATAAATGAATGGCACTGATCCAATACAGTGATCCGCCTTGAGCGTAACCATCTACTTTCGGACCAACCGTGTTAATAGGAAATCCTCTCAGGGTTAAAGGACCGCCGAGGAAAAATCTATCGACTATGGAATAATGTTTATGTCTAGTTGTATTTGTAATTAAACCAGCGCCAAATGATCCCTGTAAACTTACATCTGCGAATAGCGGCACATTTACTTGAGAAAATGCTTCATTTTTGAAAAATCCTATATCACCACCTAATCCGGCAAATTCGGTTTTCAGCTGGAACAATGAACCGGATACAGGAAAAACTACAGAGTCTCTTGAATCGTAGACCAAACAGTTATGTACGGATGACTTCAAAGAATATCCGGACATACTTCGAACTGGAAACGCAACATTCTTATTTAAAACGCCCAGTTTACGAATAGTTCCTTCGTATTCCATTTTATGATTTAATACTCCGCCGTAAGTAAACGAAACGCCCAACTGTAAGCCGTACTCATTTAATTTATAACCGGAAGCCATATTTTCGGAGATTTGTTTGAAAATAGATGACGAAAATGATCCGTCGTTAAACAGCAATGGTTTCGTGAACGATGTGTTGAATATTTGCATCTGTCTCGGTGAGTACTTTACTTCAGATTTAAAACTTTCTCCTCGACCCATAAAATTCGGTGTCTGAGCGATAAAACCGACGGAACCTTGATTATTTTCGATAGAGGTATTTATACGACCCGTAATTCTGCTCAGCTCGGTGACTTTAAAAGTTACATCGTACCCGTAATCGGGCGTCGCTTTAGGACCAATGCTAGTATCAATAACAACAGAAATCGTCTTGAAACAACCTAACTTTTCCAACTTCAAACGACAGTCAATAGTTTTTTCGAGTAATTGTTGGAAATTTTGCACTTTAAATACGTCTTTGAATGAATCCGATACGAAATCATCTTTCGTCCTTTCGAGTCCCTCAACGTGAACCCTGTCGACGCGGACCTTTAGCGATTCGAAATTCAATTCGGGTTTACTTTGTCTGACACTTGAGTAGCCCATATTTAAAATCAACGAAGTACGCTGCTGCAGATGAAAAATACAAAAAATTTACCCGGATTCGATATCACCTTCGATTTACGAATAAATTCTTCGTTTCGGCTACGGTCATTCGAATATTGGGAACAGTTTTTACAATTCAATGCTACGTACGACACTCGTGAGCGTAACACATACTTATGAATTATTTACACGAAACTTCGACTGAAAAGTAAATACAATATACTTCTACTCACAGCATGCAAGTTTTTATTAAGCGAGAACTTCAAATTTCAGATTGAATTTTGAAAATAAATCATTCCATTATCGTTGCTTTTGATAATGTTCAAAGATTCATACATCTCGTAAACCTAGTGACCCGCTAGTAACCGACATCCTTAAATGAGTATGACTAATGAGTGTGCGCGTATTATCTTTCAAATTACGTAAATTAAACTTCATCCAATGAAATTCAGTTCTTAACAATAAGAACGGTCACAAAAATTACTCGCGCATGCGCAATTAAAGCATCGCTCCGTGAACTGTGATTGTGTGACGGTTCATATCATAACAACGGGAATCAATGAATCAGAATCATGTCATTTATCTAGTTTATGTTTATCATTATCATTACCATTATCAATTATCAGAATTTTATTTCAGATTTACTCAGTAAATTTACAAATGAAAGCTTCTTTGAAATATTCTGTTAGTTTTTTCCAATTATTTTGTATGATGATGAGTTTCATGACTGTCTTCCAAACATGAAGAAAAACGTTCTGTGCTGATAGTAAGCAAATGGAATAAGTATGTTTTCGTATTGACAATTCGAGCTACCTTGCTCGTTGAGTTTCCGCTAATATCTGTATTCAAGTGCGTATTTTACGTATTATTAGAAAATTCACGTAAGCTATTTCCGTTTTCTCGTCTTCACTACTCAACACGATTATGTACCGGCTGTGAAGAGCATACTTAATTTGAAAAATCGAGAATTCAATTTTTCAAAATGGCAATGATGAATGGTTTTATTGGAAGTTTCATTCCTGAAATGGAACAAATCATCAGTCAGTTAGAGCGAGGAACCATAATCACCAGATTCTACCCTCGAAAGAAACCGGAGCGAAAAACCTTGTCGATTCGACGTGAAACTAGACAATTGCTGTGGACTCGAACTGCTTCACGCACCTATGAAGGATCTAGTATGTACCCAGCTGAATCGTTTCTATGTGTATCTATAATAATACAACGAGTATGTAAATTTATTGTAGTTGAAATGAGAGAAGTTAAAGAAATACGACTGGGTAAATATTCCAAAGATTTCGACAAATGGCCCGAAGAATCCAAGAAAATTGATAATTTGAGGTGTTTCGTCATCTTTTATGGATCAGAATTTAAACTCAAAGTATTCTCGGTTGCAGGCAAGTTAACTTACCGATCAACTTTCCGATGATAACGAGACTAGAAATTAAGTTCATCATTTATGTAAGTTCATCAATTGTTGTAGCTCTATCAGAGAAAGAATGCGAATGGTGGTTAAGAGGGTTGGAGAACTTAATTCTAGATACAGTGAATTCTCCATTTCCGCTGCAAGTTGAACGATGGTTGAGGAAAGAATTTTATAATATGGAGCCCATGCGAGAAGTGTGAGTAGACTTTGTTTTCGATTTGAACGTTTAAACGTATTTCAGTATCAATAAATAAAGGGCGTAATTCATCTTGATACTAAGATACGCTAATCGATTCTAATTATTTCCAATGAAATAATAAATAATTTATTATTATTTTAGAGTTTCAATGAAAGATATAAAAGCATTTTTACCGAGAGTAAACTGCAAAATTTCAACATCTAGACTTCGGGAGTATTTTCAAGAAGTAGATACCAAAAGACGTAATGAAATTACATTCGACGAATTCGTAACTTTTTACCAAAAATTAATGTTCGATGATAATGTAAGTTTTGTACGCAAGATAGAGCGGTGTGTAGAAAGCAATTGTTTCCCAAATATGCGAGTGTGAAAAGGAAAAAACTATGTTGTTTCAGATTTTCCACGAAATATGCTCTTTGTATTGTGACGACAAAAATTCGATTAGCGCCAAAGGATTAACAAAATTTCTTATTGAAAGTCAAGGTGAAAGAAATATAACGGAAAGACAGGTAGCGCGTCATATGCGAGATTATTTACAAGATAATCAAAGGGACGTTCCCGATCCTTATTTCACTTTTAACGAAGTAATAAATGAATTTGAAATTAACTAATTCCGCAATTACAAATTGAATACCATTAGCAAATTGAAATTGTATTGGCGTTATTTTTTTTTTTCGCCACCAGTTTATGGACTTTCTATTTTCAAGACAAAATGACATTTGGGATCAACGCTACGACGATGTTCATCAAGATATGAACCGGCCGCTATCTCATTATTGGATTTCAAGCTCCCACAATACGTAAGGGAAACACCAACCGTGTGCTCACTTCGCGTGTATTATTTCAAACTGACTGTTTTATTTTGTATTTGAATTGAAATTATTCGCATCAGATACCTGACGGGCGATCAGTTTTCCAGCGAAAGCTCGGTGGAAGCATATGCGAGATGTTTAAGACTGGGTTGTCGATGTATAGAATTGGATTGTTGGGACGGCCCCGAAGGATTACCCATAATTTATCACGGTCATACCTTGACGACGCGAATAAAGTTTATGGATGTTATTAATGCAATAAAAGAACACGCTTTCACCACATCGCCGTAAGTCAGTTACGGATTGTAGTATGTCTATGTATTACTCATCAAAAATGTTTGAATCCATAACTTGTTATTCATCGCGTTGAAAAGCGTATTATAATTACCCTTCAAAATTAGCGCAATGGATAGCCTACAAATATTCATTTATTCAATATTTTCTTTTCCATTTCGATCGAATGGAGCGTAATTGGCGACCGATAGAACCGCTTTTGTTATTTCTAATTAGGTGTCAGGTTGTAGGTACTATCTGCAATTACATCGAACAATAAAACAATTCCAACATCGCATAAATAGAATAATATTCAGTTCACTAATATGTAGCATTTGTATTCGCTCGTAGTTATCCGGTCATTTTATCTATTGAAGATAATTGTTCTTTGCAACAACAAAGAGCAATGGCGAATGCAATGCAAGAGGTTTTTGGCGATCTGCTATTGACGCAACCAGTCGATAAAAACGAAACGAAATTGCCGTCTCCTAATCAATTGAAAAATAAAATCATTCTAAAGCACAAAAAGTTACCCGAAGGTTCCGAAGAAGATTCGATTTGTATTCAAAGCGAAGATGGTTAGTACAGTGTGAATTTTCGTACGATTGTTTTGTTCGCTGCCAGTTTGATCAGCATTTTTTTGGTAATACTCGTTGATAAATTCCAAATCAGATATGGATTTAAGAAATACGGTCAGAAACGGAGTGTTATATTTACAAGATGCCGTTGAAAAACGATGGAATCCTCATTTTTTCGTTTTAACTCGAAACAAATTGTATTACACGGAATGCGTAAACGGTCAAAATGATCAAGAAGCTGAAGACGATACGGACACTGAAAGTGAGACGAGCAGCGTTAGTTCAGCTAGCCGACTCCGAGAAGTACGTCCGATTTAAAATGCACGGTAGTATGAATGCATTACGCGATGAGTTGTATTTGTGTTTCGTTTTGTGCAGGGTATACCAAACGACGAACTGCACTACGGAGAAGAATGGTTTCATGGTAAATTACCTGGTGGTCGAGACGAAGCCAAAGACTTACTTCGACATTACTCGCATTTCGGAGATGGTACTTTTTTAGTTAGAGAAAGCGAAACCTTTGTGGGCGACTATTCGTTGTCATTTTGGTAAGAGTGTCGAAATTGCAAATACCCGACCGAACCAATTACGTATTTTTTGTATGAATTGAATGTTCCGTATCGTTTTAGGCGACAAGATAGAGTCAATCACTGTCGTATTAGATCGAAACAAGAAAAAGGAAAGACTAAATATTTTTTAATTGAAACCGTCTGTTTTGACAGTTTGTATAATTTAATAGCGCACTACAGAGTACATCCTCTGAGGAGTCAAGTACGAACAAACATGGTTTATTATTCATCTGTGCTAAAAAAAAAACAACCATGACATTTGTACGATTAGGCGAAATCTGAACGAATGTCGATATTAATTACTCGCGGTCTGTTTACTATTATTTTCTTTTTTTAGGAATTTTTAATAATTTTACGAGAGCCGGTTCCTCAGCCAAGAAAACACGAAGGCAAAGAGTGGTATCATGCGCATGCTACACGGGCTCATGCTGAAGAGTTATTGAAAAAAGTACCTCACGACGGTGCTTTCTTAGTTCGACCGAGCGATAAAGAACAAAATACTTACGTCATATCGTTTAGGTATTACAATTACGAGTACAATGTGATTTTAAGTATTGTATGTGTACATTGTTTTTTCATTTTTACTGAAAACTGCTCGTAATGCGGTTTTCTTTAGGGCCGAGAAGAATATTAAACACTGTCGTATCAGAGTAGACGGACGTCTGTACACTGTTGGCAGTAAACAATTTGAAAGTTTGATAGATTTGATTGGCTTTTACGAGAGGCATCCTTTATTCAAGAAAATTAAATTGTGGTATCCCGTGAACGAATCCATAGTGCAACGAAATTTCCAGGTATCTAGCTCGATATTACATTACGATGCTTTTCTCATATGTTTGCAAATCTAGATCATGTTCAAACCTTTTTATTTTTTCTTTCTCTAAACGTCGAATAGAAAAAAGAAAAAAGAAAAATATTTCGCGCTGAATTAATAATCAATCATATCCAAACACCAGAAAAATTATTATTTCTATTCGATTTATGGGCGAAAAGAACTTAAATTAGTTTCATATCATCTGTAGGTGTGATTGCAAAATTTTAGCAAAAGCAAAAAAAAAAAAAAGGAAAAAATTATGCCTAATTACATTTTTAGTAAAAATGCTAAAAACTACAATTCTTGACAACGTAATCTAAAATACAATTAGCTTTTATATATTCTAAATTAGTCGTAATCACGCTAATAAAAAGTGATTCGAGAGCTTATTCATAAAACGCGATTTTTGATTATCTGTGACGATGGCTGTTGTACGAGTATATAAGCCAAATTAGGAGATTCGGAAGTGGATGATGTTGCTTGATTAGAAACACCGTCTTGAACGCAGGGTTTTTGAAAGGTGTGCTCGTTGGTGTCGAAAATTTTAAAAGCCTGCGGGAAAATGGTAGGAAAAGTAGGCGGTAATATGCAGTTTTCGCAGATGGATTTTTCAGGTTTGATGTTGTTGGTTAATTGGGGTACGGGCGATGGTGGCGATGCCGGTAGTTGTGGTAAAATTTCCGAACGCTCAGATACGGCACGTGGTACGTTCTTGTACAAGAACGGTGTTACTAACGGAGATTTAAGGAAATGATACGGAACGTATTGAACATCGGCCGGAGCTGCTGGTGGGTAGTATAGCTGAGGAGGTGACGTAAACGAGAAATTAACTGGAACATAAAACGGATTAGAAGCCACCAATTTTATTGGACGAGATGGTAAATAATTTGGCTTCGTCGCCGATGCCGATGCCGATGCCGATGCCGATGAGGACGACGACGACGATTCGATTACGGTAGAAGTGGTAGGATTTTGTTGTTGAACAGAAACGAACGATGAAGACGGTGAGAACGACGTATTCACCAATGCAAGGGTAGTCGTTGGAATGTTAGTGACCGGTGCAGTGGGTTCATCAGCGGTGGGTTGAATCGATTCGGCAGAAATAGTCGGTATTTTACGATGTAATGCGACATTTTCGCCGATTTTTTGTGCAACAGCGTCGTCTTTATAGTTCAATTCTACTTGAACGGATTTTTGTGGCATCAACGTCGTCCTGAAAGGAGCGATGTTCTGTACCGGTTGTGCTCTTATCTCGTCTCTGTAATACAAGTAGGGGTAATTATGCGCCGGAATAGCTACGTAGCTAATTGGCGTCGATGGAATCATCGCCGCCGACGGTATGGAATGCACGACAACCGCGTCGAACACGTTCCAAGGCTTGTCGTATTTGGGGGGCGGTGAAATTCCAGTTCGCTGATTATTGTAAGTTGCTATGGTATCCTTATCAGATGCTGGTGCGTGCGAATGCGGCGTTACCACCATCGCCGCTACATTCGTTTGACGAGCTGAATCCTTCTTTGATTCGTAACGATTTGAAGTCGCTGCTGCGAATCTGGCGTCGTTATTCGCGTGATTTTGGTATTCGTATTGGCCGAACTGTCGAAATCAAATTATTCCGTTAAATCGAACGCTAATTACACAAAGTTTGATCGTGTGAGCTTACCTCGTTCACAGTTTGTATGGTATCGTTTAACAACGAAATAAAAACACAAATAGCGTGTGTTACACGTACCCTAGTTTAAAAACGACGAGAGAAACTGAAAATTTTTTTCATTCAAATTCGAATAACGAAAAATATTCGCGAATGTAAGTAGCAATTAGCTAAGTAGTAGGTACTGGGTAGTAAATATGGTTTAGGGCTGCATAAATTTGTGTTGTACTTTCATCATTTTTGACTCACTTTCGAGTTTTATTATTAAAAAAAAAAAAAAAATTCGCAAAAAAGTACGTGATTTAAAATTTTTATTTGTTTGCAAAGAATTCAACTGAATATTTGTTTTCCTAATGCTAAAATTTTTACAAATTGCGCTTAACGATTACTTTGTACTTGCATCGTAAAAAGTTGCATTCGCTAATGTTTTTTTATTTTTAGACAAAAATACTGATACCTAACCTACCTATGCGTGTAATTTTATTAAAGTAAGATTGATATTTACCGTTGAAAACGTTGACTCTGTGGTGCTTCTTTGCTCCGTGTTGCTTCGGAACCATGGGTTAAACATAAATCCATCGCTTCGATGAATGAATAAAATCAACGTTATCTGTAACAAATCAAAATCTTGATGACAACCAACATCACTACGAGGTCACTGTGCCAATACAAGCCTGAATACTATTACGATTTAAGGATTTAGTAAAAATCGTTAACAAAATACTCTCGAAAGATCAAAACGAGAACTGTTAGATTGACAGACTTTAGATTCCTGATGCAACATTCGTTTTATCGTGACCGAAAAAGAAAACGAAGAAACGTAAAGAAAGAAAAATAAATACTCGATTATCTGTATGATTAAGTGGAATTCCGAAGGTAAAAAAAACCTCGAATTGGATAAAACTCGGATTTTATGCGAAATTATTATGAATAATGAAAACGATTCGTAAAAATCAATTTTTCGAATAATTACCTTGAATGTGAATCGAGCGAAGAGAGGCATTTTAAAAGCACACTCGCAACGAGCACTTTTTAAGAAATACTGTAAACATTTTTGTGTAGAAGGTTTGGTATAGGAAACGCCGACTTTAGTTTTTTCTGGGTACCGCCTTCCCTCTTTTTTTTTTTTTTTTTTTTTTTTTTTTTTCAAATCATCGATATTACGGAAATATTTCCAGCAAAGACCATCCATTAATCTGTTGAACTGGTTCGAGACTAGGTCCACCCGTGACGTATGTAACGTCTCTCGTAATGTCTGAGGTAGTACAACCACTATATAGAAACATCTATTGTAACATGTTTTTTATACCCTCGAAAGGGGAAGATTTATATACGTATAACAAGTGTGCGTGCGATGTTGATGTTGTTTAGGTAGTCTAGCGGTGGAACGGCCGTTTGGTCCATTGAAATTATGTAATAGTTTATTACAAAATCCTCTTTTCTATGTACCGGTTCGCGCTCCCGCCCTCTATACAGTATAAATGAGGCATGCTGGACATGTTTATTTTTCCGTTGAGATCTATCAATGCTCAACTGCTCAATTTTTCTTTTCTTTTTTTTCTTTTTTTTTTTTTTTTTGAAACGATGATTTAAGCTCGTATATTTTTATTACTATTTTGTTTGTTCTAGTTTATACTTGACTGTTGAATCGGTTATTTTTAATTTATATTCCCCGGACGATGCTACTATGCACCAAAGAAATCTTTCACTTTTGTGATTAATGATCATACCCACTGCATAAATAATTCGTGAATCGCTTATTCGTGTGTATATTTAATTTTATTAATAAATACTGGAAGCTTAGATTTACGCATGGACTAAACATTATCTAAAATTAAAAATTAACGAAAAAAATTAAGGTTAACGATCCAAAACATACGTTACGTACTACATAGCTAGTATGTACGGATTAATTATCAGTAAAAGGGGCGCTTAATTACAAAAGTGTATGAAGTACCATAGTTTGTGGTGCGGGAAAGTACCTTTGCATTCGTTGCTTATTCGCGTACATATTCATGGATGATCTTTAAATGTGAGGAGCGTAAAAATATATTTTACTAGGCTAGTTTATTCTTTTTTTTTTTTTTTTTTTTTTTTTTTTTTTTTTTTTTTTGGTAAAGTAAGGAAGATTGCTTGTAGCGTCCACGTCTACGTAAACTTATCTACGATGAATAATCATAATAGTTTCTCAGGCTTGTTTCGTATGTAGTAAAACGTGGTTCGTTCACTTGAGGTGAAGACAGCTCGTTTAATTACGTTGGTAAGGCATGATGTTTACGTTGAAAAAAAGAATGTTCGCTGAGCTGTTTGGTTGCCTGTGTCTGTCCTATTCCTATGTACACCGTTACGGCGTTACAGGATCGCTAGATGAGGGCTGACGCGATTAAATGAACAGCGTTTTAATGCTAGCAGGAACTGGTTGCTGATGCGAGATAAACCCGATAGCCAGTTCAACCATCCTCGTGAAGTTTAATATCCGTTAGAAACGCCGATCGAGGTCGCTTGTTTCGATAACGTCCGATTACCGCAGAGAAAAACAAAAAGAGAAAAAAGATCGTCTATATAGGTACTTGAATAAATTTTTGTTTTTACTCAGACGCCTGCACGTCGGTGTAGGTATGTGAACGTTTTATCATTTACTCACTTAGCCACTGGCATCTATATATATATATTTGCCTCCCAATATGCGTTGATGTTAAGAATAAGAATACCAGCGTAAAATTATACAGCTTCGTTAAGACTAAAACACGGAAACTTGTTCGTGAGGAAAGGTTCTAATATCAACTTGTCGATTATTCAAGGGGTGCTGTATTTATACTCGTACTTATATATTACGCACAATGCGCGCAGCATATCAATTGTATTCTACATTAGGAGTATACCTACCTGAATGTACTTACGTACATGTGTTATACCTGTATATTGTTATTGAAGATGTGTGTTGTCATTTTAACCGTAATTAACGGAACAGCTTGAAATACTGTAGACCTAGTTACGGTTGAACATTCGGCAAAGATTAACGAAAAACTATTTGTAATTAATTCATTTTTAATATCGTCATACCTAACAGATTTAACTATGAAATATAATTAACTAAGCCTAATATTGGAGCGTTCGGTATGTGGAAGTGAAATACGTATATGTAGTTAAGTGAAACGATACGACGCAACGTCCTTCCCTAATGATTGCACTTATTTAGGTCTGCGTTTACGCACAGCTCATAATGAAGTTTTTAACGCGTCTTTTTTCTATGTATGTTTAGGGCTTCGATGATGATACGGTTTCGGGTACTCCAGGCTACATGGATCCGTCGTGTTTCATTTCCAAGGTACACGTACAAACGAGCAACAGTGATATTCTCGCTCGATAATCATAAGAAATGTGTAGTTTTAGATACGGTGGTAATATGAGAAAAAATTGTTTCCAGGTAACGGTGAAAGCAGTATACGATTATGTAGCTCTACATCCCGATGAATTGTCTTTTTGTAAGCACGCTGTCATTACCAATGTTGACAAGCAAGAAGGGGGTTGGTGGCGAGGGGACTACGGCGGCAAACAGCAACACTGGTTTCCTTCGAATTACGTTGAAGAAATTGAACCACAACAAGAACGTGAAGATTCGGTACGAAATGTTTAAAATTATAATCACAGCTATCGTACGTGTGTAATGTGTGTACGGTACTTTGCTATATCGAACCACTCATTTGACCTGTATTTCATAGTCGGGCGACGCGCAAGTATTAGGTAGTCTTCAAAAAGGCAGTTTAGATGTTATGGGAGCCGTTGTAGACATTGTGAATAGTGGATTTCCTGATCTCGAGTCTCTGTTACGGATACAAAATCCCAATATGTGTACAACCTTTGAAGTAGCAGCTGAAACGTACAACGAAGCTCAACAGTGGATGCAAAGCATCATTGAAACAGCTCAAAATGCCAGCGCAAGGGTATTTAAATTATGAACACGATAAGGTAGTGGCGTATCCTGAACTTTCACCGGGAAAGGGGGGCGGGCGAGCTGGAAGTGTGACCATTGGTTTTTTCTTTTTTTTGAAATTTCTTCAATACGTATACTATTCTTTTTAAGGGACCACTAATTTGACGTTTACAATATTTTACTAGTAAAAATAATGAATATCAGTTTGATTCCGGTTACGAAATTAAGTTAAAAAACAATACGTCGAGCTCCAGCGAATCAAGGACAAAAAATGTTATCACTGTCTTCTCCACGCCCAGATTCGCCACTGCGATGAAGTGTTCTGTATTCAATTCATCGCGTCGTTTGCTCGATACTCACTTTGTTCAGAAACTATTTGCTTATATTTAGGAAAACCACCATAAAGAGATGGAGAGGGCCTGGCGAGTAGCCAAAGAAATGTCCAATTTGATCATATATTGTCGTTCAGTAACGTTCAGCGTAGAACGAGTCAGACAAGGAAACTGCATTTATAACGAAATGTCTTCTTTTCCCGAAACAAAAGCTGAAAAGCTCATGTGTCAGCAAGAAAGTAAACTATTTTTGCGATATCATAAGGTGATTAAATTAAACTCTTATTGTAACTTGAAAAAGTACGTTCAATTTTACTAAAAACATGTGCTCGTATCTATTACCACATATGCTTGTAATTCGTGTAATAGTTGATGAAATTATCGTTTTTTAGCACCAAATAAGTCGAGTTTATCCGAAAGGACAGCGAATAGATTCTTCCAATTACAATCCTATACCGATGTGGAATTACGGTAGTCAAATGGTGGCTTTAAATTGGCAAACGCCTGGTAAATTGCATTACTTTGCGTAAAGTTCGACATTTTGTACGAAATTACCATTTCGCTTTGTACGAAATCGTATTTTTTTTCCCCCCAAGACAAGGCGATGCAGATTAATCAAGGAAAATTTATGTTCAATGGAAGCTGCGGATATGTATTGAAACCAGATTGTATGTTTCGTGAAGGATTTGATCCCCTGGATGCCAATACTTTAGGTAGCGATACGAAAAGCAAATATGTTTCGTTGAAAGTCATCGGTGCTCGCCATCTAGGTCGTTCTGGCCGGAGCACCACTAGCCCCTCCGTTGAAGTGGAAATTTTGGGAGCAGATTACGATTCAGGAATCAAACTAACCACTAGAACTATTTGTAAGTAGCTAATGTAATGAAATTTCTTGCTTCTTCTTCGCGTGTTTCTTCATTTAACTTCGCTTATCTGCGTAGCCGACAACGGATTAAATCCTACATGGAATGAAAAATGCGAATTCGAAGTAAAATTTCCAGACATAGCGTTGATTAGATTTGTTGTTCAAGACGAAGATATGTTTGGCGATACGAATTTTATTGGACAAGCGACTTACCCGGTAAGAACAGTTTCATTTTATTTTCTATCCTTTATTTTACTTTAATTTCAAGATTGATACATACTGGATAATAACGATGTACGTAAGAATAACTTTCTTTTTTTTGTTTAGTTAACATCCATCAGAACCGGATATCGTAGCATTCCTCTAAAGAATGGATATTCGGAAGATCTTGAATTGTCTTCGTTGCTAGTCTTTGTCTCAGTTAAAACCATAGTAAGGAAAGATACTTGAATAGCATAATAGCCGTTGCTACTCCTCAAATAAGAAATAGTCAAGTATGTATCTATCTATTATGCCTACTCATTTGTATTTTCGGCCTAAAACCTTGCAGGAAAAATTTCCGAACACAATGTCTTTATCGGGACATCCGTTTAATTTGAAAACATTTGGCAGATCGAACGACTTCAATACTTCTTCTCCTTTGGCATAATAACGAACGTGAAACTTTTTACGTAAATTGAACTGGATTCAGTTTCAAATTATCAACACATTGTTAGCATCAGTGAAGTACGAAGTATGAACTGAGTATTCGAGATTTCAAAAAACGTGTAAATTTCTTAGGTCTCAAACATTGAGAATTACCATTGAATATTACGTAGTGAGATATGTTTTTTACATGAATTTTATACTTTTTTATTATTGTTACTTTATGCATATTCTAATTACCTACGACCTTATGTAATACTGATTAATGTTTATCTATATTTATTTGGACGGTTCATTTTATTCGTAAGTGTACTGTACGTTGTTTTTCTTTGATATACATTACATATCAAAATAATTTTTCATTCAAAATGTTATTTAAAATGTGCTTTCTTTCCGTAAAAGAATGAAATGAACTACAGATTGCGTACTCCCGACATACTCGTTTGTTGAATTGATCGTATTATACGTAATATCTTTAAGCCTTAATACGAGCATATTTTTGCTGTGAAGATACTCGTGGAACTTTCATTTATTTTCCAAGCAAAAACTGAACAAAATGTTAAATAGTTTATTCGATTAATCTTCGTATCATCTTTGTATATCTTTAATAATAGGTTTAGGTGTTACTTGAGCTCTCTTAAAGCTCATCATCAAGTTATGCTTTCAGTAGTATAACTAATACAGTAGGTGTAGTGTTCTTATTCCAAGGTAAAAAAGAAATGTAATTCTTTTCCTTTCTGTTTCGCTGTGGTCATTTTTATTGCCGATTTTCTGTTTTAAAATAAACGTTTCATCAAAATTGCTATATTATCACGAACCAGTACAACAACAGTTCATCATGAAGTTATAATCTGAACAGAGTGGTTCCGGTGATATCGGACATTTAAGATCCGGGTAACATGGTATCGGTACGTTATCTGTAATCGAATAGAAGATGTAGTCAAAATGCCGCAAAAGATATATTCGGTCTGTACAAATGTCGAATCGTAGTCGAGTTTCTGATCTAACGGTCTTACCGTATTCGGATCCTGGACATTGACAACAATATCCGTGTATGACGGCGGAATCATCTTGACATTTCCACGGCGGACAGGATCGCAGTCCACAATTACTGGAGAATCGATTGAGTTGCGTCAGTACTGAAAGTAAATATAGATAATTAAATGTTATACTATTGAAAATTATTACGCAATATTGAAATGAAATTTTTACTCACAAGAAAGAAAAGTTCGTTTATCTCTAACTATGTATGACGAAAGCGTTAGCGAGAATAAACAATACGAAATTAATACTACTTCGCGCAACAATTTCAGTCTCATTTTTTCGACGAACTTCGCTTTACAATAGTCAACTGTACAATAAAATACGAAAGAAGAACAAGGCAAGTGCAAATGTTCCGTTCTCGATAGATTTCCGACTAATTCACTAATCGATACGAAGTAGCGTTAATCTACTGCTCATTATCGCTTAGGAGTTAATGACTACTTCACTCTAGCCGTCTCTTCGACAAATTAATATTTATTTATCCTCGACTACGAATATATATATCTTTGAAAGGTGTTAAATTGAGTAATAATTTCATTTGATGGATTCACTTCGAAATAGTTATTTTATTGTGGTGGGTTCCCCATTGCCAATATATTGTGATATGACGTTACCAAAGTTTACAAACAAATGATGATTGATTTACCTTCCGGTACTCATCGAAAATTCTGGTATATAATTTAAATTTTGAATTTTTGACAGATTACAATCGCGAAAAATCGCGTAGTATTATTTGAAAGAAATCCCTCATCAATTCCAACGTTGGTAGATTCAGACTCAGAGTAAACGTAACTAGCTCAAGGTGGTTAGTTGCATTTCTAATTAAATGAGCGAAATAGCGAATGACAGCAATATTTTTTTTTGCACGCATTTTGATTGGTTCGGATTTGAATCGTTTCGAATATTCCATCTTTCACGCTAAAAAATTTTTTTACTTTGGTTAACGGTCCGGACTTGAGATACTCCAGTCGTCAGGTACGGTCAGTATGCGATCGTGCATTTGTGCGTGGGATTGGAATTATGTTTTTTACTTTACGAACGTGAATAACTGAATATCGTATGTTTTCGCAAGCCTAATCGCGTTCACGTTTCTGCCATTTTCTTCGTGGAAATTCAGGCAATGTGGCGAATTTTTATCGTATTTTACTAGCCATGAATAATGAATATGCGGTTTTACGCTCTACAATAAAGTGTTATCATATTGTATTGGTGTAGAAACTAGAAAATTTGTTTAATTTATGTAAATGAGGGCGTCTGTGATCATGTTTTTTGAAAGTTGGTTGAAATTTGAGAAACATTTTTAAACGTAAAATTGTTTGAATCATGTTCTCAAATTTCTTATGAAGTTTCAAGAAACGTTCTTACATTCAGCCCTAGCACTGCGAATTTCAACTTTTCAAGTTATGGATCGATAAATTATCGTTTACAAAAATGTGATTGATTCGATTCTGAAGTGTTGTCGTCCTGTTCGTTAGTTCTTGGTTGCGCTATGCCGTAGATCAGTGATCTGTGTTCTAGTTATAGCACGCGCATGTCTGCCTTTTTCGTTGTGAAAATTAACTAATGAAGTATGGCGGATTTTTATGTTTATCTATCGACTTTATCGTCTTTTAATAACGGTATGAATATAGCAGTGAAGTGAATAGTGAAGTGCCGTGTCATACTTATTTGAATAGAAAAATGTGATGCCGAAGTGTAAAGTTTCGGTAATATTGGTTTTTGAATTATTTGTTTGAAAAAGTAATTGATTCTACGGGGTGGTGTTCATTGTGTGTGTTGATCTGTGTTCTCGTCATTATGGCTTGTGTATTTCTCTTATTTCTTTTTCAAAATTAAGCTATAATGTTGTGATAAATTTAATCACCTTTTATTTATGTGATAAACATACAGCGAGCGGTGAAATATGTGTAATAATACTATATTTGTGTTGAAAAATCAGATACACACCAAGGTCTTGGTTATTCCAGACATCGCTGTCGTCAAAGGTAATTGATTCTACGAATACTAAGTATATACAGTTATACATACATCTAATACTTGATAAACACATAAACAGTTTTATTTTCTAACCGAAGTATACTTAACGATACGTGAATGATCATTAATGAAAATGACTTAATAATGTTGCAATGTTTTGGAGATCATTAGGTAATGCTTATCAGCTAAACATGAACAGGTTACAGTTTCATTCTTTATACTTACATTATTTCAGCCCAGTCAAAGCAGGACTTTTCACTCTGATCAATTTGGGTTAAATGGTTTTTCCCCCAGTAAAATTTCAGTAAAATATTCCTCATAAAAACGATTTTTAAATTTGCGCTTGTGTTGGTAACGGAGGTATGAAGTTTCTAGTTTTCAAATTACTTTACACCTCCGAGAGAGTCATTATTAGGCCGGTTTTTTCGTCATAGATTATTCGTTAGAAATTATTCTTTTATGTTTCTTTATTTACTTATCTCTGTAATTGTTTACTTCCATTACGAACGCAACGCAAGTCGTATCCTGTAATGCAAGTGCTTCGCGGAAAAACCGTGATATGCTGGCGTTTTTCTGAATTTATCATCTTCGAAGTAGCACCCGGAGTAATTTTTGATACACTTTTGGAAACCCCTTCCACTTTCCAATTAAGAAAACAACACTTCTTGCAGAAATTAGTGGAATACGAATATCATTTTTTTTGCATAAAATGACTAAATGAGAAGCCCTTTTTTCCATTTAAAACCTTCAACGCTTACCAAGGTCTCCACATAAATTTTTTTTGATCATCCATTGAAGTAGTAGTGCACTTATTAAGTGTGAATGTTTCTCCATACCTGTGTGATGATTCAAATACGGGCTTGTAAGTTGAATGACGTTGTTGCTGACGAGTTGGTAATTTATTATCATCATTCGGCTTTGGCAATCGTGAACTGTCGCCGAAGTTTGATGTGCAGGATGTTTTAAACTTGGCTGATTCTAAATTTTTCAAGTATGGCAGGAAATTCGTAACACATGGACGTGATTTAGCTAGACTATTTTCCAAATGTTCTACCAGTTTACTGCTTACCGCTGAATTGAAACTGGGTAAAGAACGTAGAAATTTACAAGCTTCGCTAGCGCATTCGCTGAAGCCAGCCTGCAGATGTATGAGAATATGTCAATTATTATCTCGAAAGTCTTCATTATTGGTTCACGGTTACTAAGATACTTTTTTTTAAGAAAAAAAATTGAATGAAAACATGTCAAGATGAAACGTTTTACTACTTACGTGAAATCTATGAGCTTCTTGAACTGGGTCTTTCATGTTGGAAATACGTTTGATGTATCGAACTGTCATTTCTAAGACATCGGCCTTTTCTAATTTATTTATGTTTTCTCCTTCTGCCTGCGGACATAAAATAGATGAAAAATATAATTCTTCCAAAGTTTGCCTTGAAATCATTACGATTCCAGGAATCTAAACCAATATTTTAATCTTCATCATTTTTCAATTTTTTTTTTTTTTCTCGGATATATTGACGGACGCGATTAACGTCTGACTAACCACAAAATGAATTTGAGATTGGCATACACAAAGGCGATTAGTTTTACTTGTATATAATTTGGAAGTGAGTGAAGTCAAAACAAAATATTGAGTGAATTCTTGTAAAGTATTGCAAAAGTATGTAGTCGCTTACCTCGACATTTCCAAAAAGAAGTTTCAATTCTTCTACACATCGGTTCATTCTAGCTCTTCTCTTGCGTTCCAGTAATGGTTTTGTAAACTGCACAAATAAATTTTCACAATGCAATCAATAAATCACATAAAATTTGTGTACCTTGTAACATTATGGTTATCTACATATTCTTGCTTTGATGTTGAATTTCCAATGTGGAATGAGATAAATAAATTCTATAAAAATTGTTTTGAAAGGATCATTCGTAAATAGGAATATACGTTCTCTTCGTGAAAGAATCATGTACACCGATTCTCATTTACTCTTTTTTACCTATTTCCTATGATTGAGTTAAAGTATAATACTATCTGATTTTCTACGACGTATGGTCAATGAAAACCAGGCTATTATCGTCTACTGACCTACCAGAGCGGGGAGGGGATGGGTCAACAAAATCCGTTTTGGGGTCATAGAAGAGTAGTACGACCATTTTTGGTCACATCAGATTATTATTTTAATTTTGTTTTAAAAATAAAATTCATTTGCTGAGCTCGAACCGACCAAAATTGATCAAATTTGAGAAATGGGCTTAGATTGTTAGCAAATTTGATGTTCTGGAGTGGGGTTGACCTCGGGTCAAAATTCTGGGATGCCTAAATTTCAGAGGAGGTTGCTGAAAGGCTAAAATCGTAAAAAATGTTCCTTTTCGAGCCAATCGATAGATAATCCAAGGTCGTACAAATTGAGCAAAAATTGGCGTCCTGGGTCAATTAAGTGGGGATATTTGAGGGTTTATCCCGTTTTACATTGGAAAAAGGCAGTACCTCCCCGATCTACTCTTCAAATTGAGCTAGGAAGTCGAAATTTGGTATGCAGTCATAGGAAGGGCCATATATGTGCCTTTTAGGAATTTCGACGTTTTAGCTTCATTGCCCCGCTTCAGAGCTCCGAAATCGTATTTTGTTGGTTGGTTATTCTTACTTTTTGGGTTTGTTCCACGCATAACTCTCCTCCAACATCCACACCATTTCAGACTTCTTCACAGACATACAAACAATTCTTCTGTCAATTAAAAAACTTAACCTGCAACGCTAAATTTAAATCCCAACCCTTTTGACCACTTTTAAACACTGGGCGTAAAAATCCTAGTAATTATAAACACCCAGTATGAAAAAAAAAAAAATTGAAAAAAAGAGCATCGCAAAGCGATGCTTTTTCAGCCCGGTTTTTGGGACCCATTACAATCATGAGAATTGAAAAAAAGAAGCAATGCTTTTTTCCTAATCAGATTGCGGGTAGAAAGGGTTCAATGAGGCTAAAAAGTCGAGACCCCGAAATGGCACATCTAGGCCCCCCGCTTCCATTTAATGTACATACCAAACTTCAACTTCTTAGCTCAATTTGGTGGGGAGATGGAGGAAGAACAACACCTTTTTCAAGGTCAAAAAAGATAAAACCTCTCATATCTCTCCTCCTAATTGACCCAAGAGACTGATTTTTGAATATGTTACACAACTTCGGATTCTCTACCGATTGACTCAAAAAGAAACAATTTTTGCGTTTTTGGCACCTCCGCAACCCCTCCCCGAAATTCGAGCATAACTGAATTTTGACCCCAGGTCATCCCCGCTCATGTATATCTAATTCGCCGCCAAACTGAGCGGATTGAACGAATTGGAGCGATTTTGGTCGGTATCGAGCCAAGTAAATGATTTTAATGTTTGGGACGAAAAAGAAATTAAATAAATAAACAAAAATTAATATCTGACATGGCTATGAATCGTCTTAATGATCTTCTAGGATCTCAAAACGGATTTTTTGACCCCCCCGCCCCCCCCGTCACATCTGCCGTTGGTTGATAGTCTGTAATAGCCTGGGGTGCGTTCACTTTACTTCATGTATACGTGTATGTTTAGCCAATCAGATTTGAATGATTATTCAAATTTTTGAAAAATTGAGTCAAGAATGAGGTAAATTATTCAAATCTGATTAGCTAAACATTGATATACATATGTATGCATGAAGCGAAGTGAACGCACCCCTGATTTTCATTGACAATATGACATGGGAAATCAGGCTAAAAAAAAAAACTCAAAAAAATTCAAATATCTTCTTAATTTATGAAAATCAAGTTCTAATAGCGTCTCAAAGCGATGGATGAGAAGGTAAAAAATTTTTTATATTGTTTTCGAATAGCGCTGGTACTAATTCATTGAGTGTAACGAACTTTCTCTGCCTTTCAGACAAATTACAGTTTATTCTTCGTTGCATTTGATACTCCAACGCCGTGGTGAATGATGAATATGCTACCTAATTAACATCCGTGTTTGTTGTGTTTTGAATTCACGTACCTATACCTTCTTATCGAATATGTTTATAAAGTGAAGAAAATTTAGAAACCAATGGGTAACAGGAAAAATTGATGAAAAATAAATAGTTATTTGTGGAAAATATTACAGAAATGATTTTTGAAATTATAGCTTGAGAAGAGAATGCGTTGAAAACTTGATGAAACGTTGTCAGAGTGACGATTATTCAGCATAAATACTAAAATGTACCTGAATTATGTATTTGTAAAGTACCTTTTCATTATTTCACTTTGATGAGAAGTATTTTTACCACTGATTTTCGGCATTATGCTTGCGTAGCGAAGTTCTTGTACTCTATTTTGAGAATCTACCTACTCATATTTTTCGTTTGTTTCGTTGCATGTTTAAAGGAGCAGTTTTTTTGTCAACCATTTCCCATGTCTATAATTATACCTACTTCACGATGGTGGATATTTTTTTTTTTCGTTTGAATTAACAAAAATGATGATTTACAAATACAATCGACGATGGGTTATTTTGGAAAATTGCGTAGGTTCAAGTATGGATGACGCGTGTACATATATATACTAATGTGTATAAATCACATACGACTTTACACATGTACGTATAATTACTTATTAAGCAAGTGCGTATCAGTTACATGTAGGCCTACCTTTTTGTAGCGTGCGGTGCGTGAAATAGACGATAAATGATTATGACTGTTGAGGTAGGAGTTGCGATGATTTGAATGATAGCGTAACATGATGTTTGTTATCAACGGGCACAATTCGACGTATGAGAATTTGAAAAATATTGCGTTTAAATGTTAGATGAGTCGAGGTGTACAAGTTACGCGAATATTTACGAGTTGAAATATCATCGCGTCGCGACTTTTTACAGAATTCCGAAGCCAAAATTTTAAATCGTCACGTTTGTAATTGAGCGTAGTAGAGTCACGAATGCCGATACTATATCGCGAGAACCACGAAACTATTCTCTGCTTGTTTCTTTCACGTGCTTCAGTTCTCGTCGTTCAACTTGCGATAGGTGAACGCCTTTATAGACCCCGCGCAGCACCACTTACCCACACTATACAACAGACCGCAGGCAGAAGGCAGACCTTCAACAAGGTAGAAAATCCCTTCTTAAAAACTTCGCGTGGCTACGTAAGCCGTGCCTCATTCTTCGCGCAAAGTATTTCGAGGTTGGTGTCGCGCAACTACCTCCCCCTCCCCCCCCCCCCATTTAAATGACGACACCCGACACGAGATATTCGCGTGTCATACTTTTTTTAAATCCCCTGTATCGCGGCTATTCACGTAGTAAGTGTGGAACTTTTGCTTTTACCCGTATTATTTACCCAAGTATACCCTATTGTCCTTTAGGTAAAGGTACTCTAGCTCCTATGCAAGGTCGTGGAGGGATGTATCAACGGTAGGCATGACCTTAGCAGTAAGGGGTGCTTTTCACATTCGTGTACAGTAGTAAGGATATGTTTGTTAAATATATTATTGCATCCGCAAATTCATTCACCTTATAATCGGCTTCATTTATTGGAACTGTATATTAAAGACGCATTCCGCGAATAATTTTAGCCGTCGCAAACGCGTATAACTCTTCTTTTTCAATTAGCCTGGCGCAATACAGCCGAAAATTCGTCACGTAGTTTATCGATTATCGTACAATTTGAAGACGTTTGAAAATTTCGTCATCACAACTTCTTCATGCGTCATTTGAAGATCCTAACATATCAAAATGATCCGACACATGTCCCCTATTTGCCTGCGTGTACTCACCCACATATGTATTGTTGAGAAATCTTATCTTTCTTCATCAAAAGTACACTGCCGATAGAATTTGGCGACTCCCCAAAACACAGTTTCAATAATTACGAATAAATATGAGCTTTACTCGAATAAAAAAAATTTAATTTCAGTTTACTTGGCGGTGGTGCTACAGTGTTTGTGGATGTATTTTTGGTGATTATCGGTATACTCAAAGGTCAGCTCTAGTGGTTGCGTAGTGTAGTAGCCCAATTCGACAACAAGACGTATAAACCGGTTGAATTATAAAACTGTAAAAAATTATCTTCGCATTTACCCCAAAAAATTTCGATTTTAAATTAAAAAATTCTAGCCAATTCACTCAATTAAAATTTTCAGTTGCTTTGTGAAAAAGTTTAAAATGTATTAATTCACGAAGTAAAAATTTTCAATTATTTTATGAAAAATCCTAAAATTAATTTTCTATTTCCCTTTGTTTACCTCAATAAAATTCAACTTTAAATTATGTACAAAATTAAAATTTTTAATTACTTCGTTAAAAATTCTAAAATGATTTATCCTCCTTCGTTTATCCGAAGAAATTTCACTTCTAAATTAAAACATTTATTTCAATTCGTGAAATTAAAATTTTCAATCATATACTTCATAATTAGAAAATTTACATCAATTCGCAAACTTAAAGTTATAGAAAATTATAAAATTTTCTTTACCCCAATAAAACGGAATTCTAAATTAAAAAATTTGCGTGAATTCGCGAAATAAAAATTTTTAATCACTTATGAAAAATTCCAAAATTAATTACTCCCATTATTTACTCCAATGAAATTCAATTCTAATCTATAAAATTTACGTCAATTCGCAAAATTAAAATTTATGAAGAATTCTAAAATCAATGGCTCCAATTTTTTTCCTCCCAATAAAATTAATTTTTGAATTTAAAAATTTATACCAATTCGCGACATTCAAATTTCCAATTATGTTCTAAAATTAATTACCGCCTCCCCTAAATTTAAATTATAATATCCAATAACTTACCTCATTCAAGTTGAATTTTCCATCATGTGAGCAAAAAAAATTGTTCACGCTAATAATGAACGTATGCGATTCGATTTAAATTTGATTTATTTAAATGCCCGTCAAATTGATAGGCAGACCAAGCGTACTACAAAATATATCAGAGCATCACGAAAGTCACACTCAAACTAAGCAAATATCCTTGCTGCCTCTTCTGTAGAAATCAATTCCGAAAAAGGATTATTTTTACTTGATATGCCCCCCCCCCTTCATTTTTAAATTCAATTTTTTAGTCTGATTTTCAGCATAGTGAAAGAAGAATTGACTATACTGTCGTGAAAACAAATTTATTACCCCCGGATATAATATTTATTTTGTCAAATGTCATCATTTACCGCTCTATTGTTCGAAATTTGCTTTATTGTTCAAATTTCATCTCGCTTATCCTATTATAAAATTTACCACTCGCGAAGTTATTGTTAAAACTAGGGCTTGTTATTCAAACTTTATCTGGCGTATTCTGTTATAAAATTTATTATCTGCGCAAAAGGGCCATCGCTGTCATCTTAATTTCTTTTGTTTGTACAAGTTTATTATGCTGAATTTCATGTTCTTTCGTTTGTTTTCGTTTATTGTGTTGAATTTCTCAAATTTTAAAATGATAAATTTGTTGTATTATTCTTTTCACAGTTTTATCTATGGGCCAAAAACACTTAGGTAGAAACTAAAACTTGAACCTCTTGAACTATGAAGGTGGTACCATTTCGATGGAAAGAGAAGGTAAGAATTGAATGTTGAAGTTCAATTATCGTGTAATAAATTGAAAAAAATGTTAAAATCCAAAATGAAAAATGTAATAAAAATTGTAACAATATTTCCATCGGATCTGGCGTGAAAAATTAACATTTGTGAAATTCATTTGAATAGTAAAAATCGAAAAATTGATGACTTATGTTGTATGAGAATGATCCATTGAATAAGTGTAAACATTTTTTCGGGATCCAAAAATATGAAGGACTGAGAGGAAGTGGCCGCTCAGTATTGCACTAAATGCGTTACTGATTACACACCTTGTAGTTGTAAAGGTAACCCTCTTGCGTCGGAAGATGTTTACTAATTTATTTTTAGTACGCAAAAAGAAACGTGTACTTAGCTACTTACTGGCGAAGTGATTTTTTATATTAAACATAAATTTACTCGCCCTACGCTTATCGATGGAACTTCTTCTCGAAAGTAATAGAAACGCGTGTGTGTGTGATGAATAATGTTAATGAGGATATTTAGGGTTGGCTGGTGGCAGAACCGCAGGGGGAATGGATGCAGAGCGTGTATGTAGTGTACCTACACCTAGCTACCTAGTACCTATACCTACATGTGATAATGTATGTTAGGTACTTTTATCTTTAATGGCAAGCTTGTGAGCTGGTTTACAGTGGCGTGCTATAAGTGTGACTGGCATCGCGAGTAGGACAGGTGTAAGTTGTGTGTTGGTATGTATGTGTTGCTATGGGTGTGTGTGTATATGTATGTACATATATAATGTACATATAGTACGATAAAAGGCAGTAAGATTGGCGTAACGTAGGGCTTTACACAGCGTGAGAACCGCCGAATCCTCCGGATTCCCACACATTATACCTAGTAGAAAAAAGGCCAGGCCACCTGTGCCTCGTGATTATTGTAACGCCATTTCAAGTTTGTGTGGTGTGCATGTGTGCCGAAATTCTCCTCTACCCCTTTACGCGTTTATTTGACTCGGCCTGCCTCCCTTTATATGTACGTGCGACTAACACGAGTATTTTTTCTACCCGTATCAATTTCCAAGATTTCTTCCTGGATATTACAGTGAACCCGCCTACTGCAAATTTTTTAACGTGTATCGTGTACGCAGTTTTCACCATCAGGCTACACTCTATGTATTTGCAACAATCAATGTAGAAATTTATTTCGGCTATAGTTTCATCGTTGATGGATAAAGTGTTTTGAAGTTTCAGTAGGCGTCTTCCAACGAAATTGTCTACTGGCGAGATTTAAGACGTTTTAAAAATTACTTTCCTTCATTTGGAAAAAATAAAATAAAAATAAAAGTAAAACAAGTGGAGACAATCTCAAAATCTTGAATTTTGTTTTTTCAAAACATCTCAAAAGTCTCCAATAGACAATTTCATTTCAAGACGTACATCAAAATTCCAAAAACATTTTATCCACGAATGATAAAAGTGTAACCAACGTAAAATTATTTTTACTATTATTTTCTCATCCATCGGCTTTGCCATCATTTATGGCGTACATTACGTTCGTATACTCAAGTTGGCGACATTGGCTAATATGTAAAGTAGGTTGTACCTACTTGCTTAAATGACACCAAAACCTCGAAGTTGACTAATGAAAAGAACAGAGAAACCAAAAACCAACAATTATCACAATAACTAGGTGCGGAATATGCTTTGTACATTTTGACAAAAAGAGAAAAGTAATTTGAGTGAAGTAACTCGCCAAAAGTTGATAACTGTTTCTTCGGAGTAAATTTACGAGATAACTACAAGGTCGATCGAAATTCGTATAAATCATTTACTTCGTAGTGAAACACCGGAATTGTTGAGCCCGCGAAAATAAATTTATAATTTTTTTCTTCCAGAAGCTTTACTAAGTAGGCATAGAAGTGTTTCGTTTACCAAAATGATGGGTGTATATTTGTAAATCTACAGCTAAAAATGTTTACTTGTCTGACTTTGGTTGAAGTGGAGATAATGGGGTTATAGTTGACCCTTGAAAAAACGATATGTAATTTTTTACATCCCATGTGAAAAATGTTGCAAATTTTTTACTACATGATGTAAAAACTGATATTCCTATTATTGAACAGACATTTTTATAGGGATGTCAAAAACTACATCACGTTGTAGTTTTTTACCTTGTGTGATAAGGGTTAACAAGTGCGATTTGAATTTATTTTTAAGGAGTTTGAAAATTTTATAAGTACACTATCCGCTGTACAAAAAAATTTTGCAAAATTCGAATTGCTTGGTAGAAAGTTAGCCAGTGTGGGATTACTTTTTTTTAAATTCTGAGCATAAAAATTCGTTACTCTTGCTGCAGTTTATAAATGTAATTCTTCCAGCGGAACTCTAACTTTTCCTGCATGTAATGCTGTTTCAGTTGTTATCATAAATGTCAATTGTTCTGAAATTTTTCTATAAAATTGAAAAAAAAAAAAAACTTTTAAAACGTCAATCAGTAGACTTTCAAGCTTATTTACTACCTTTTCGGTGATGATCCAGTCGAGCTGCCAATGAGCTAGAGAGAGAGAGAGAGAGAGAGAGAGAGAGAGATGTAGAAAGTTGAAGCGTATACCTCTTATACATGGTGTGCGAAGTTTCACAGAGACTCGTGTACTCGATGGAGGAAAAAAGGATTTCTTTCACGAGTGATTACTATTTTGAGGACCGTAAATTACACGACTCAACCAAGTGCGGTTAAACTACATTTATGATTTTTTTTTCTACTACTGCCTAGCCAATGTAGATGTATCTGCAGCACCAAGTACATACAAAGCGTCTTTTGTTTCATTACGTTTTTCTCTTATTTCGGTAATGCGTGAAATATACGATACGCCTAGTCTGTTTTCTGTGTCTTTTTCCCAACAAAATGGAGGAAAGCGATTCGGAATATGCTGAACGAAAGACTCGCCTCAAGAGGCGACGCGACGCAATGCCACCAGACAGCTCTACAAGCGACGGAAAACGCTTTAGTCGTCATTATATTAGGTACCTATATTAAATTTTTTTTTACCCGTTAATTCGACGTAATAATCGAGTGCGACTGATTACTTCTGCATTGACAGATAAAATGAAATGAATGAAGCAGAGACGTTACCGTGTCAAATTAATAACTATATTCCATTTTCTCACTGGCAGATGAAAGAGTTGGGCGAGATGATATGCGGGATGGTGAAGGTGACGATAGTAGGTCTGCGTAGTAATTCAAGTACCTGCCTACCTTAGTACCTAGCTAGACCTACTCTTTTCCGTGTACACTGTACACACACACACACACACGTACACGCACGCACACAAAGAGAATGAAGTCGAGTCGCCCAGCGTGCCGTATGAGAGAATGCTACCTTCTTCCCTTTCACTCTCCATCCGTACTTGTTCAGTCGGTAATCAGTTTTTTATAGCGTAGAACTTTAGATACCTGCGCTTGTATGTTTAGGTATGTACGTGTACGTACGACTACGTACATTGTACTCGTAGCTCTAGCTATACTTAGAAGGCCTCGAAGTCAAAAGATTGAATGATGTGGCGTGCGCGTCTGCCGAAGCAACTTTTCTTTCTCCTCTTCTGCTTCGTCTTGGTCTTCTTCGCGTCGTTCGATTGGCTTCTGTAGAAGCGTGAGAATCACACGTTCCGAATCTTCCCAAAAGACAATCAGCGGCTGAGCGATGCGATGCGATGCGATGGTACGCGGCGGCGCGACGCGAAGCGGAGGCGGACAGCATGACGCGAGCCTTCCGTTCGTTGATGAAAATACGACGACGATTTGCGTGTGTACGCGAGTATCGTGTATTATGTACTTCATCATCTTCGTTAAGTTGATTTGTTTCTTGCGTACACCTAGACAAACGGTCTAAAATTCGTTTTTTGTCGGAAAATTTTACAGCCACGCCTCAGTGGAGAACGTTTGAGCGTTGAGCGTGTACCCGTTCCTCGTCCGTACCCACCATTTGACCAGCGTCGTACTGTTTGTATTTTGCATGTGTATTACGCATTTGCATTTGTCGTCGATGTGGCCCTATCACGATTCCGAATGTATTCGTGACAAAAAAATCATTTGAAATTCCCTCGAGTAAGCGCGTAACGGGAATAAAAAGAGGATGCTATTGGGAATGCCAAGTTGTCGCGTCCATCGATATTGATTCTTATTAGCGAACGACAAATGTATCAATAGAGGGGTCGAGTTTTTTTTTTTTTTTGAGAATTTTCGCATCTCATTCGATAATTGGTAGGTTTTCGGTACCGGTGCTGAATCCTGAGGTAACGTCAATTTCCAATCCCTAGACTAGTGGCATCATTGGTCGAAAGTTCCGAATTCATTCATACTGCTCGCATCCTGGTCGAATGTTTCGAATGACTTTTAGGCTAGAAAAAGTTTCCTGAATTCCATTGCAGAACTAATTTGTCGTTGAGCCATTTTTTTT
>FIZR01014495.1:0-31977 GCA_900060175.1 Ferrisia virgata | reverse complement strand
GACTTATTTTATGAAGGATTGATTTTATGATTTCAAATTGAAATGTTGAGAAAAATTTAGAGATGTTTGAAGTCGACTCGTCTATACAATGGATCTTGATCTCGAATTTACTTTATGATTTTGAGTTCAAATGTCGTCATCCGTTGACCCGTCAACAGTTGAGCTTGATCCTGAATGGATTTATCAAAATGTCGAGAAAAATTAATTGACTTTGACCCCGGCTGATTTTATGATTTTAAGTTGAAATGTTGAGGAAAATTAAAGATGGTTAAAGTTGACCCATTATATTTAATAAATCATCTGTCTTTAACATTTTAACATGAAGTCCAAAAATCAAAATCGTTACATCAAAATGTCACGCTTTCCCAGAATGACCCTCAACCCTAAAACATATGGCATACCCCTTGTTAAAAATTTGGAAAGAAACAACCAATTCCAAAAATGGCATATCTCATGCCTGTCGTTTTTGGCATTGTTTGTCAAATTTTTATACTTTTGAATTACACGTTATGCCAAAAATGACGTTGGTTGATCGCATATAAAAATATTGTTTATACCTGTTTGGCACGAAGCACATTCATCCGATTATTTTTGTACAATATTTCGTACAATTTGTATTTTCATATTCACTGAAATCACTTTCCATTTTTTTTTTAATAGTAATTTCACTTTTTATTTCATTTATAGAATTATTTTTCGCGAATAAATACGTGTGAAAATGCATCCTTACTCTTCGAATTTACCAGTGAAACTAATCCATCTGTGTTTTTGTATAACGTACCTATACCTACTTGTACGTGTCACTTGTTATGAATTCCTCATCCGCCACTTATATGGTCGAATAGCAGTAAGAATAATGTTACTTTTTGAAATTTACGCAATTTTTGGCAATATTTGTGCAAGCTTTTAAATATATAGATCGAGATATGTATCTGACTTTAGTAGGTATGTATACAGTGAAGGTTCGTGTTTAAAAAATTAATGAAGATCGAATTCTCTTACGTAGAAGCATTTTTAAATTAAACAAGTGTTATATCATTTTTATACTATTTTGTGAGATCAGTTCAAGTTCATGGGTTAGTGATTGTGTTATTTAAATAGATTCGGCCTTCGTTTGCTATCTTCTCTGTTTAAATTATTTGTGATTTGAATTCATACTTACATTACGTATATCTATTTTAGAAATGAAGTGGATAATTTTTTATGTAAGTTTTCTCACGTCGAATATTTATTTTTTTTTAAATACTATGTAAATTGGGATATTTTTAAAAACACATCGTGATTTTGTTCGTTGAACTAATATTTTTTTTTATTTTCTATGTCATATTGTCAACGAAAACCAGACTATTACAGTCTATGCGGTTGAAGGGAAGGGGAATATCAACAAAATCCATTTTGGGGTCCTAGCAGACCATTAAGACGATTTTTAGCCATGTTAGATACTTATTTTTATTTTTTTTCATCTATTTTTTTTCTTGAACATTAAAATCATTTACTCCACTCAATACCGACCAAAATCGCTCCAAATCGGTCAATGGGCTCAGTTTTACGGCGGATTAGATGTATATGAGTGAAGATAAATTTGGGTAAAAATTCAGTCTTGTCCCATTTTTGGGGAGGGGGTGCTCAGGGGTCAAAAACACATAAATTGCCCTTTCTTAGCTAATTGATAGAGAATCGTATGTTGTATTGCATATCCAAAAATCAACTTCCTAAGTCAATTACGAGGGGAGATAAGGGGGTTTTCTTCCTTTTTGACCCTAAAAAAGGGCTGTTCTCTCACCTATCTCCCCACCAAATTAAGCTCGAAAGTTGAAATTTGGTATGTACATTTAGTTGGGGTCCTAGATGTGCCTTTTGGGAATTCTGATTTTTTAGTTCCATTGCACACCCTCATACCCGTCAAAAAAGTGGTTTTTAGATAGCTTTTTCTCATTTTAGGAGTTTTTTGAGTTTGTTGCTCGCATACTAGTCGCCTTCCAATAGTCCACAAACGCTGTTTCAAACCCTCAGACATGGTTCAATAGTCCCTGGTCGCCCTTCAATAGCCACCAAACGCTGTTCCCAACCCTCATATGCCGTTCAATAGCCTCCAAATGCCATACCAAACCTTTGGACACCATTCAGTAGCTCCGAAATGCCGTTCCAAACCCGTAGACGATGTTCAATAGGTTTCAGACACCGTTTCAATATCATCCAGACATTGTTCAGTAGCCCCTGGTCTCCCTTCAATAGCCGTCAAACGCCGTTCCAAACCCTCATATACCCTTCAATAACCCATAAACGCCATTTCGAACTGTCAGACGCCATTTAATAGCATTCAAATGCCGTTCTTTTAAGGATTTTGAATATATGTTCAGTAACATACGTACCTTAGAGAGTACTAGAGTTTTGATGGTTTTGAGATAGTTCTTCTGTTGCATGATCATGAGGGGTTTTGAAAAGGGTTGTAAAGGTTCTGAGATGGTTCTAACAGCTGTTGAATGATCATTGGGTTTGATGGTTCTGATGGCTGTTGAATAATCATCAAGGGTTTTATAAAGGGTTATGAAGGTTCTGAGATGATTCTGAAAGATGTTGAATGATCATGAAGGGTTTTGAAGAAAGTTTTGATGGTTCTAAGATGATTTTGATGGCTGCTACATGATCATGAAAGCGTATTAAAAGGGTTTTGATGCTTTTGTGATGGTTCATGGATGGTTCTGATGACTGTTGCATGATGATGAATAGTTTTGAAAAGGGTTTTGATGGTTCTGTGATGGTTCCCAAGAATGATGAAGGGTTTTGATGATAATTCCTATGGTTCTGATGGTTCTGAGATGGTTTGAAAGGACGACGAGGGGTTTAGATGATAGTTTTGATGGTTTTGATGGTTCTGAGATGGTTCCAATGGATAATGAAAGGTTTAGAAGTAACTTAGTATACTTAGCATTAATACTTTTAATTAGATTTAATCAGATATTAATCCATTGTAAAATAGGTTATTACTAATATATATGATATACCGCAGGCACAGATAAACCATTAGGTAAAGTGACTGCGGCATAAGTTGTACTATACATTAGTATTGTGCACTATATTAGTTAATAGATTTCCATCGCCCAACGCAAAGTTTGAGGTTGAGGTCCGCGGAAAAAAAAAAGTGTTGAGATGGTTCAGAAGGCAGTTGAAGGATTTTGATGATAGTTTTAATGGTTCTGAGATGGTTCCAAAGGATAATGGAAGGGTTTAATGATGGTTTTGATGGTTCTGAGGTGGTTCAAATTGATGTTACAGGCTCATGAAGGGTTTTGAAGTTGATTTTGATGGTTCTGAGATGATTTCAATTGATGATGAAGGGTTTTGATGGTGGTTTTGATTGTTCTGAGATGGTTCCAATGGATAATGAAAGGTTTTGATGATGTTCTAGATGGTTCTGAGATTGTTCAGAAGGATGTTGAGGGATCATGGAAGGTTCTGATAATGATTTTGGTGGTGCTGAGATGGTTCCAAAGAATGATGAAGGGCTTTGATGATGGTTTCGATAGTTCTGAAAGGTTTTCATGATGATTTTGATGGTTCTGAAATGGTTCCAAAGGATGATCAAGGGTTACGATCTCGGAATATTGGTGTATTATATAAAAATGATCTCGGTACGTATGCAAATAACATATATATTTATATGTATACTCGGCTGCCAAACTATGCCGATTGACCGAATTAGAGTGATTTTTGGTTAGTATAGAGCAGAGTAAATGGTTGCAATGCTCAGGGAAAAAAAGAAAATAAATAATAAATATCTGTCATGGTCAAAAATGTTCTTAATGGTCTTCTAGGAGCCCGAAACGAATTTGGTTGTCTCCCCGACCCCCTCAACTGCTATTGGTCGACAAATTTTGTTATATGGAAATTTAGCCCATTTCGATTCTTCCAAGGGGATACTAAAATTCGAACGAGCTCTGCTCCTTCAATAATCTCCGATGACAAGTTTTCTGGAAAAAAATTTTCCTGCAAGGTCCATTAATTATATTGATAATTTTATCAAAATTTTAATATTGTTCGCCTGATAAAGTTTTAAATGTTAGTATTTTCCTTCGAGAGAACCAAAAAGTGAGTTGTATCGTGAGGTAATATGACACATATCTGTTATGACCTCATCTTTTAAGTCCATGTCAACAAAACTGAGATGAGACATTTGAAAGGATATTAAATATAGAAAAAATATCTTTATTAGGTATAAAATCATTTCATTACGCGAATTAAAGAAATAATAAGTACCAAATGCGAACGTCATCAATTTCCTAGAAAATTATCTTTACGTAGGTTGCAATAAAAATTCGTTTTTCGAATAGACTAATTAGCTGATGATGAAATCAGTTACGCGATTTACAATATATTGATATTAAAATTAAAATTTATCAGTTGATTGGAATATTCGAAATTCTAAATCCTTTATTTCATTTTCATCGATCGATTTGATTATTTTTCAGTACCGGTAGAAATCGACGAAATATTCGTACCATAAGCTTCGATCATTTTTCAATCAAACAAACCTAAATCATCAAGAAAATAGTTAAATTTAATGAAATCGACACGAATTACAGGTATTACAATCTGTTTACCTCTTTCAACGTAGTACGATATCCACTGATTCAAAATCTTCAAATAGATAGGATTTTTGAACACCCTGTTATAGCTGCTATAATCGAATTCTCCATCGTGGACAAAATCTTTGTAGTCGATAGGATTTTCATGGCTGGATAAACCAGCCGGTAGTTGGCAACATAATACCAAACAGGTGGTAATTTTGAGCGAATCCATGTCTCGATAAAGCTCCTCTAACGAATACGAGCTGCATTGTAAAAATGTTAAAATTTTATTCAACGTTTCGATGTAAGTTTGCATAAGAAAATGAAACTGCTGTTGAAACACTTCGAATCGCATACTGGTCAAAGTGAAAGACAATATATCGTAGGCAGGAGATAACCACCACGAGCATTGGAAGTCAATGAGCTTGACTTTTTTAACGTTTCCATATTTGTCAAACTTAAATAAGGTATTTCCGCTCCAACAGTCTCCATGATTCAATACGTTGAACCGAAAATTATCCGGGTTCATTTCTCGACTTAGTTTGTCATAACATTCGTGTTGAAATTCGCGTATTTTCTGTTCGAGTTGAAATTTCGAATCTACGCTTTGTGCGAGTTGTTCGAAAGCGTTATTTAAATATTCGACTGTATCGTTGGTCAGTTCTTTGTCCATTAAGCATGGGCTCACTTTGATGGTGTGATTTATTTTGCGATTCTGATCGAGTTTCACCGATAAAGCGTGAAATTTGGCTAGACTTTTGACGACCGTGTAGCATTGGTCGTAATCTAATTGCTTTACTCGGTCTACCATTTTATAACCAGATAACGATAGGTCTTTCATGATCAACGACAGTTTGTCATCGGCGTAGTACAACTTGGCGCCGATTCGTTCTCCGTCGATTTTATACATTTCTTCGAGTACTTGAGCGTATATTCGGTACTCTTTATCGTACATTTTGTACTTTACGCCGAAACTGTACATCGGATGAGCCGAAGGTATTTTTAAAATAAACGAAATTTTAAATATTCTACCTCGTCTTTGGTATTCGACTTTTAAACGCGATACTTCCGATGTGCTGCTGTTTCCTAAGGCGATTATGTTGGTTTTGATGCGCCAATTTAGTATGGTTACTTTGGACGTCGAATCAGCGCTCAACATTTTACTAAGAAGTTCGTTTGTGATCTCCATCTGCAAATGTAGTTTTTACGTACATGTATTTGGGTATAAAACAGATGTAAAATAATGCCCATCAATGTGCACGTGAGAATATTATATTAAAAATTAGAATTTTGCTGTACTTACTTAACGTGGTGTGGATGTAATGCGAAGAATGAATAGCACATCAACAATCGTATACAATACAATTTTGTCGACTAAATCGCGTTTTATAATTCTTATTTCCTTTCGAGTACCTAACCTTCGACTTAATATGACGTATTTCTATCTAACCAGCTTTCATAGATAACACGACTGTTGAGAATTTTCATTCAACTTGTTATACAATTATGTTGCGAGTAGGGCGAGTACTTGATCATTAAATTGGCCACGAAAGGTATAAATTATTTTCGAAAAATAAAACGTAAAGAAGATCTGCTCTGCACTGTATAATGAAAAATTTTATTTGAAAAAAAAAAAAATCCTAAATGAAATATGGTCTAGATTACTTTTTAATTAGTAAACTTGAGCTATTGTGTATTACAATTGATTTTGAAAAATACATGAAATGAGTTCTACAAATTACTAACGATGCATATGACTTGGCGTTTTTCTTCATTGATAGTTCACATGGGTTAATTGGTATTGAAAATGTTATGTTTGTCATCCTTACTAAGTTTTCGAGTGCTATTTAAATATGAATATTTACGTATATCTATCTCTACGTATTGAAAATAGCAGTCGTTTCGAGCGTTTTTGTCAGAATAACATTCGTTTGTTTGGTTAAAAAAAAAAGCACAGCCCTGATTATTGTAAAATATTAAAGTTATGTGAGTTGATTTATTCAAGGTGTAAAAAAAGCTGCACCCTGCGATTGTTTTTTTTTAATCGGCGGTGGTGCTAGGTACACTTCAAAAAATGAATCAAAAATCTATTTTAAAATGAACCAGTTAAGTAATAAATTCATAAAAATTTGCAAAAAAGAATTACAGATATTCAACTACGTTTCTCAAGTTGTATTTGAGCTTTTTCAATTTGATAATGATAGAGAAAAGAGAGAAAAATGGAAATATCATTATGCGAGCACAAAAAAAAACCGGTTTGACAAAGTAGTTTTCAGCGTATCAGAAAATAGTACTCGTAGCGTACCAATTTTCATGAAAATTTCGACAGTTTTTTTTTAATTAAACCAGATTATTTTGAAACAAGTTCTCACAGTTAAATGTTAAATTTCAGATAAATCTGTGTAAACATCAGAAATGAAACCAGTTTATTTCAGTACTGGTTCAACTGGAACCAATTTTAGGGACAAATTCGGTTTCAGCGTCCTAAAACATAGCTGATTCAAATTTACAATTTTTTTTTTTTTTGCATATTCTGATTAATTTGTTGAATAACTGGTTCTTTTCAACACTGGTTTCAGTGGCTCCAAAAGTAATGGTTTACCAATTTTCACGAAAATCTTGCTCGATTTGCAAAATTAAACCGGTTTGCATTGAAACCATTTCACGTTTTGTCAATTTTCGCGGTCATATTCGTGTTCTGCATCTCAAAAAAGAGTTTCATACGAATTTTTATAAAGACACAAATATAGTAGGTATAGTTAAAAATGTTTGAAACCGGATTACCGTCGCCGACTTTCACTATCACATTTGTTTTCAGCTCCCCCAAAAACAGCTCTATTCCAATTTTCACTCAAATATCTTCAAATTTCTGAAATGAAACTAGTTCATGTTATTATCGGTTCATCTGGAACCAATAGGGATGAATTCGTTTTCAGATGCTAAAAACACTGCTGATTAGGAATTTTTCAAAAAATGTTGCGACTTTTGATCAATTTGTTGATAAGACTGGTTATCTTCAAAACCGATTCATCTACTATACTTTTTCATGATCAGTTTTGTTTTTAGCGTATTCGTGAATAATAGTTTGCTAATTTTCACGAATTTCCGGCTAGATTTGCGAAATTAAACCGGTTCATCTTGAAACCAGTTTATCTTTGTCATTTTTCTCGGCCGTATTCGTGTTCTACACTCCGAAAAACAGCTCTACACGAATTTTGATCACAATACAGTTATATTTGAAAATAATAAAACCGGTTATCTTGAAACCGGTTCATTGTCGCCAATTTTCACACAGATCTCTTCAAATTTCTGAAATGAAACTAGTTTATCTTATTACTGGTTCATCTGCAACTAAAAGAGACGAATTTGTTTCTTAGCAGCCCAAAACAATCCAGATTACGAATTTTTGAAAATTTTTTGCCAGTTTGGATCAATTTGATAATGAACCGGTTCTTTTCGAAACTGGTTCATCTGCTATATTTTTCATAATATGTTTTGTTTTCAACGTTTTCAAAAATAGCAGCGTACTAATTTTTTCCAAAATCCGGCTATATTTGCAAAATTAAACCAGTTCATTTTGAAACCAGTTCATCCTTGTCATTTTTCTCGGTCGTATTTGTGTTTTACACCCCGAAAAGCAGCTTTATACGAATTTTGATAACAATACAATTATAGTTGAAAATAATAAAGCCGGTTTATCTTGAAACCGGTTCACTGTCGCCAATTTTCACATAGATCTCTTCAAATTTCTGAAATAAAACTAGTTTATCTTATTACTGGTTCATCTGCAACTAAAAGGGATGAATTGGTTTCTTAGCAGCCCAAAGCAATCCAGATTACGAATTTTTGAAAATTTTTTGCCAGTTTGGATCAATTTGATGATGAACCGGTTCTTTTCGAAACTGGTTCATCTGCTATAGTTTTCATAATATGTTTTGTTTTCAACGTTTTCAAAAATAGTAGCGTACTAATTTTTTCCAAAATTCGGCTGTATTTGCAAAATTAAACCGGTTCATCTTGAAACCAGTTCATCCTTGTCATTTTTCTCGGTCGTATTCGCGTTCTACACCCCGAAAAGCAACTTTATACGAATTTTCATAAAAATACAAGTTATAATGGAAAAATAAAACCGGTTTGTCTCGAAACCGGTTCGTCTCGAAACCGGTTCATTGTGGTCGATTTTCACGATCATATTCGTTTTCTACACCCAGATTAGGATGAAGAATATATGAGGCCAGAGACTAATAGCAGCTTTGAGGGCCTCCAGCCCCCCCACACCCCACCCCACATTCCTTAATTTTTCATTGGTACATGGAATTTAAAACGTTAATTTAAAAATGAATTTATTTGAAGTAAATTGCGAGACAAACAATGTTTCAGAAATGCAACATTGACTTTTTCAGGAAGGGAGCGAGGAGCCCTTGAAAATGTCAACTACAGCAATGAAATTTTCAACTCATATTCTGTTTATTTCTCCTCTTAATCAACGTTGATTTTGGTGGTAAGATTGGGACTGGTGGGGGGGCGAAAATTTCTGTGGTAAAAGTCATTTTAATAGCCAAAGAATATATTTTTGGAAAAATTTGGTCAATTTTATACACCATGTGAATAGTTTGGGCCCCAACAGTGTTGATGCTTAAGCGAAATTTACCTCTAATTTTGCACTGACTGATTCTGGGTCATGTTTAAGATAAAACATAGAAATTGCTCATTATTTATGCTTTACTATGAATTAAAAAATTGAAGAAAAGAAAAAATTAGCAGCTACCAACTGTCCGAGCCAAGCTAGGACGGATTTCTTAAATATTTTTTGCCACAACAGTTTTCTTCTCAGACTAAAGTTTTGGACTGTTGAAAAAGAAATTTATTTGAAATAGAGCGATGCCGGGGTTGCAGCCTTCCCAGTGCCCCACAATTCGAGCCTGTTTGCTCCCCAAATACAGATTTTCGCAAAAATGCTGTTGGTATGACGTTTTCGCGGGAGAATATTGGTTTTTTTCTTCTCAGGCAAATAATCCTGTTCAACAGAAAGCGTAACATTGAAAATAAATAACCGAGTAATTTAAACAGTGGAAAGAAATAAAATCTCGAATTTGGCCAACTTACCTTTTTTAACATAGTAAGAGATCCATTGATTTAGAACTTTTAGGTAAATTTTATTTTCGTAAATTTTCTTGTATCTGCCATAATCGAACATTCCATTTTCGAAAAAATCGTTAAAATCGATCGGATTCTCGTGGCTGGACAACGCTTGCGGCAATTGATACGACAATATTTTACAAACGGTGACTCGCATCGAATCGATATCATTGTACAATTCGTCCAACGAATACGAACCGCATTGTAAAAATTTCAAAATATTGTTCAACGTTTCGATGTATATTTCCATTAAGAAATCGAAATGTCTTTCGAATACGTCGAATCGCATACTGCTCAGTGTAAAAATTAGAATATCGTATGCCGGAGTAGACCACGTCGAACATTGGAAATCGATGAATTTCATTTTTTTCACATTACCATATTTGTCGAATTTAAATAACGTATTTCCTATCCAACAGTCTCCGTGGTTTAGTACGTTAAATCGAAATCTATTCGGATCGATTTCGCGCTGTATTTTTTCATACATTCCATCTCGTATGTTAATTATTTTCTCGTACAGACCGAACTTGCGATCTACACTGAGTGCCAGTTGTTCGCATACGTTGTCGAAAAATTCTACTGTACAGTCCTTTACTTCGGCATCTTGTAACCAAGGTATCACTTTGATGGCGTGAGAGATTTTTGATTGTTGATCTAGCTTGACTGATAACGCGTGAAACTTGGCTAAACCTTTTAAAACTAAGCAGCATTGATTGAAGTCGAGTTGCTTGATCCGATCGGCCATTTTGTAACCGGATGAAGATAAATCTTTCATGATTAAAGAATGCTTATTATCGACGTAGTATAATTTCGGGCCGATGTGTTCTCCGTCGATTTTATACATTTCTTCGAGTATTTCCGTGTAAATTGGATACTCTTTTTCGTATACTTTGAATTTTATTCCGAGCTTGTACATGGGATGCGTTGATGGTATTTTTAATACGAATGATTTTTTGAATGTTTTACCTTTTTTTTGATATTCTACTCTGAGTCGAGAGAACTCCGATGAACTGCTGTTGCCTAATGCGATTATATTGTTTTTCACGTGCCACTGTAGTATTGTAACTTTAGACGTGGAATCGCCACCCAGCATCTTGCTCAGCAGTTCGTTATTGATCTCCATTTTGATATAGTGATGTATCTGCAGTTTGTATTCGAAGGAAGTTATATGGAAAATAATTTTTACTCACGTTGGTTTCTCGACAAGAATGTGCGACTCGTTAAAGCCTGTGTACACGAAATACTAAGTACATTGAATATTTGCTGCTAGGTACTTGTGAGTTTTTACGTTTGAGAAAAAAAACAGTATACGCACCTCTGTGTGCATCTTAATAAATTTTCAAGTGTTTACGATGTTAATCCGTATGTATATTTTGTTGTTAAACTGATAAATGATCTTTGTGATTTTGTAAAATATGCGATAATATTACGTAGGTACATATTGTATTGATAATTCAAACTTGTTGAAATTTAAAATGAAATGCAGTTGAGCCCCTTGTACCCAAAATAAACCAGACATGCTAACAAGTTATGTTAGTGATGGATATCAAGTTTACCACCAAAGTAAATCAGTTTTCCAGGTAGCATACCTAGCACCTGAAAATGAAGTGGGAAATTGATAGACTATTTTAGAAGACTTTTTAAAATTCCCAATAGGGAAAAAGAAATATCATCTTCCACAATATGAAGTTGTGTACAACAGCATTGTGTCTTATTTTCAATTCAGTGACTCCATATGCTAAAATTTCGGACTTTTGTATGAAAATAAATGGTTTGACATGTAGAAAATATTGCTAGGATATCTGACATTATCGTTTTACTCGTTGTTTGAAGGTTTTTCATTTTTTAAATATTTTTTTGAGCTGTAAAGTGGCATTTTAAGTGATTTTTTTCGATCGTTTTATATGTTGGAAGCTGTTTCAGTCGTATTTTGAAAATTTTTTGTTTTTTTTTTTTTGTGATTTCTGAGCTATAATGCGATGTTTTGAACCATTATCTTTTGATGATATTTTTCAGTTTTTTACGATGAAAAATATTTGAAAATAGACCAAAAATATATAAAAATTGTCAAAAGTCGTCGAAAATTGATCAAAAATCACGAAAAAATGTTGAAAATCGGTGAAAATTGGTATAGAATACGAAAAAAAATTGTCAAAAATCATTGAAAAATCAATCAAAAATTAACAGAAATACGTGAAAGGTACGAAAAAATTGATCAAAAATCATGAAATAATGTTGAAAAATGAATAATAATTCGTTAAAATTTGTTACAAATTATTGAAAGTTGGCTACAGTTTGACAAAAATGGTAAAAAGTGCATGAAATTCTTCAAAAATCACGAAAAACAGTTGGAGAATGTGAGAAAATCAGCTTGAAATATGAAAAAAATTGTTAAAAGTTATCAAAAAATGGGTTCAAAAAGTTGCCAAATTGCGTGAAAAATGAAAAAAAAAAATTGATCAAAAATCACAAAATTATTTTGAATAATCAGTGAAAATTCACCAAAATTTGTTAAAAATCATCGAAAATTGGGTAAAAATTTTGCAAAAATGGGTAAAAAGTGCAGAAATTTACCTAAAACATGAAAAAAATTGTAAAAAATCATCGAAAGATGGGTAAAAAAATCAACAAAAATGGTAAAAAGTCCGAGAAGTTGATCAAAAATCACGAAGAAATGTTGAAAATCAGGAAAAATTTACTTAAAATGCGGAAAATACCATTTAAGGTCATTGACAAATAGATAAAACAGTAACAGAAATACAAAAAAATGCAAAAAATTAATTAAAAATTACGAAATTATGTTGAAAAAAGAGTGAAAATTGATCAAAAAATATTAAAAAAATCTAAAAATTGAATAAAAATTTTTAAAAATTAAGAATTTTTTATGATTTTTAATCAAATTTTTTTTTTACGTATTTCGAGGTCAATTTTTACCTAATTTTCAATATTTTTTCATGTTTTATCAATTTTTAATGATTTTTAACGATTTTCTTATTTTTGGTAAATTTTAACATGTTTTTAAACATTTTACGATATTTTTTGATCAAATTTCTGAACTTAATACGTATTTCTGTTAATTTTTATCCGATTTTCGATTATTTTTAAGAATTTTTTTTTCATATTTTAGATCAATTTTCTTATCAACATTTTTTTGTATTTTTCGGTCAATTTTCATTGATTTGCAACGATTTTCAACGATTTTTTTCATATTTCATGTTATATTTTATTGAAAATTTTGTATGGTTTTCGTGTTTTTCGGACTAAAATTATGATTTGAACGAGTTTTCCTTCATTTTATCCCTTGCCGGAGAAAAAGGAAAGTTTTTTTATTATTTGTTAATTTTTGACAATTTTTGTGATATGAAATGGCGTTTGAACGATCGAAAAATTACTACACAATGCGAAGTAATGAAAGTAAACGGGTTGGTCACTCCCCCCCCCCCAACCAGAATTAACCTGTAGAATACTTGCTCAAAAGTAGCGATGTGATGTATCAAATTAGATAAAAATTTTTCGCTGAATCCGAAAATCATCATCATTTTTGATTTCGACCTCCCTCAATGAAGTTCTGTCCCTAAAATTGAATTTGAGAGGGAAACTGAAGAAGTGACACCATTCAGATGAAATGTAATTGGAATTTACGCAAATCAGACGATTGTTGCTGATTGGTTTCAACTCTCAGCATACTTTGCCCCCCCCCCCATTTCCATCACCCATTCCACCCATCCCCGCCAAATTATAATGCAAACATTAATTTAAAAAAGAAATGCGGCATATCGAAATGGTTTAAAATTTTGCGCTGAGTTCGAAAACGATAATTATTTTTAGACCACCCTCCCCCCCGGTGGAGTTTTGCCACCAAACTACACTTTGAAGAAGGAAAAATGAATAATTGACTTTGTTAGATAAAGCGTGATTACAATTTACACAAGTCAGACTGTAGCAGTCGATCAGTTACAATTTTGCAGCACGTATCAACGCGGAAAAAATTTATACCCTTCGTACCTCCCACCCTTCTCCCCGCTTCATACCTTTGCATAAAGTCCAATTACATTTCATCTAAATGGTGTCACTTCTTCAGTTTCCCACTCAAATTCAAGTTTAGGGACAGCACTTCATTGAGGGGGGTCGAAATCAAAAATGATGATGATTTTCGGATTCAGCGAAAAATTTTGACCTAATTTGATACCCCACATCGCTACTTTTGAGCAAATATTCTATGGCTCAATTTTGATTGGAGGGGGGTGACCAACCAGTTTATTTTCATTACTTCGCATTGTGTAGTAATTTTTCAGAAATTTTTGCGGGAATCGACTTTAAATTGTTTCATTCAACATAATTAACGAGTATTTTTTGGTTCTCATCTATATTTTGGATAAAAGAGCTGTTTCACTGTCAAAAATTGTCCAAAATGCAATCTAAATGCTATTGTGCCAGGTGCAACGGAGAAAAATTACATGTATTGGAAAGAAGTGGTTCTGACCATGACTTCCAAATCACTTTCTCAGCCCCCCTCCCCCATTGTGCAGGGTTAAAATTTTGAAACTGCAGTTTTTCGAATAAGGCGGATAATATGGATATTTTGGCAGCTCAATTTTTTAGTTCTCAAGAAAGATCGTTGGATGAATACTTTTTCGTGCTTGGATCGTAGACTACACAGTGCGTTTTGAGAAGTTATTCTTAAAATTTTAAATGAAATTTTTGCGAGGCGTTATAAGATTGATTTCATCATTTATTAAGTTAATTTTCAACGTATAAATTCAGTTTATAAATTGCATAGTATTTATGAAATTTACCCTTTCAAAATTGCGATCATGTTAAATAATTTTCGAAGTTACGAATTACACCTGTTGGCAATTTGATGGTTGGTATTCTCATTGGGTAAATTGCTCAGTACAACAGTAGAATGTGGCCGTAGAACGTTTGTACTTCGATGATTTAAAATTGTCTGAAATGTTTCTCTGTGTACGTGAAATAATGAGAAAAATTCGATTCTTAATAAATGAAGGATTGTTAACTGTTTTTTCTTAAAGATGGTTGTACTTACCCTTTGCTGTATCCTGAATTTGGACTTGCAGCTTTTACGGTTAAATGTGATGGTAAATCGTCAATAGTAGAATGTAAATCGACTAGGCAATTTTCTGTACCGAGGTTTAATACGATAACGTATTTCGTTTCGCGATAAATTCTGTAATTATCGCATATTTAATTGAGTAAGTATTCACCCGGAATATACTTACATATTTTTCATTGAATGTTTCATAATTTATATGTATATTTACCTGGTGAATGCGAGTATCCATTTTGAAATAGCATATAACTTTAAATCGCCATATTTGAAAGTATCGGTTTTTCGTAGGAATAACAGATCTCTCGAGTAGTTCAAGGTGCTAGTTGGTTGATTCATTTGAGCTTTGACATTCGAATGCCAATAAGCTGGAGATACCGGTAACCATGTTTTATCACCGGAGCTAAAACCTGTATTATTTAAAAAAATATATATATATATATATTTTGAATTATCTACTCCACTGATATTATATCTTGTACAGGTGATTATTCAGTGCGGGGGAATTACCAGCATTTAGTGAATCATCCCATTGCATTGGTAACCTAAAATGATCTCTATCGATGAAGAAATCTTTCACTTTTTCCGGTGTAAAATCAAAAACTTCTTGGCTCAGCTCTTCCCCGTAAAGAAAACTAGTCGCTCCTGGTAACATTGTGACTATCGTGAAAAGCACATAATTGTATTCTTTGCTGAATCGATAGAATGTTCTTCCTTCGTCGTGGTTTCCCAACTGCACACATTTAATATCGGTTATAGGTATATGTAAGGAGTCAATGAAAACGAATCAATGGAATTATTCTTCTATGTTGGATGCTATTATGGGCCGAATTTTTCTGTTTTTGCAAATATAGTAACAGCGAACCCACAACAGTTGAGAAATGAACTTGAAGTAATATTTTAAAAGTTTCAGCTTTCTAGTACATTTTTTTTTAACTTACAAAGCTGACTCAAAGTTCGTTAATTTTTAAAAAGAGTGCCTGCAGTTCAGATAAGTATTTTGGCTCTGTCTTCAGATTTTTGGAAATTATCATAGAACATTGTTGAAGGTGCAAAAAAAAATTTTCACGTGGAAGAACCGCCCTACCACCCCATTTTTCTCCACTAATACAGTGAAAAAAACGTAGATTTCTTATTAAAAAATTGTTATAAAAATTTGCTTATGTTAGAGAATTGAAACCGATACTTATAGTATGTAAGGGGAGGTGGAGGGGTTGTATACCGGAATTTTTTCGAAATTTTTTAACCCATAGGTGGGAAGAAATGAATAAAAGAAATTTTTAAACCTGTCTTACACAACAACCAAAAGAGGTGCATAGAATTTTTAGCCTGATTTTCTATGCCATATTGTCAATGAAAACCAGGCTATTATAGTCTATCGAACAGCAGCAGATGATAAGGGGAATATCAACAAAATCCGTTTTTAGGTCCTAGAAGACCATTAAGACGATTTTTAGCCATGTTCGATATTTATTTTTATTTTTTCCCCCAAACATTAAAATCATTTACACCACTTGATAGCGGCCAAAATCGCTTCAATTCGGTCAATCGGCTCAGTTTTGAGACGGATTAAATATATATGAGTGGGGATGAACTTGGATCAAAATTCAGTTATGCCTCAATTTGGAGGATGGGGGGGGGTGCTGAGGGATCAAAAATGCAAAAATTGCCCTTTTCAAGCCAATTTGTAGAGAACTAAAAGTTGAACACATTGAAAAATCAGCCTTGTAAGTCAACTAGGAGGGGAGGATATGAGACTTTCCCCCTTTTTTACCTTGAAAAAGGGCTATTTTTCCCCTATCTCCTCACCAAATTGAGCTAGGAAGTTGAAATTCGGTATGTACATTTATTTACGGCCTTAGATGTGCCTTTCGGTGTTTTCGACTTTTTAGCTCCATTTCACCCCCTCATAGCCCAAAAAAAGTGGTTTTTTGATCGATTTTTCTCATTTATTGAGTTTGTTCCTCACATAACTCCCCTCCAAACTGAGCTAGGAACTCTAGATGTGCCTTTTAGGGAACTCGACTTTTCAACCTCATTATCCCCCCCCCTCCCTCCTCCTCCGCACACAGTCCTAAATATGTGCTTTTTTGGTCGATTTTTCTAATTTTTGAAGTTTGTTCTTCGCATAACTCCCATCCAAATTGGGTTAGGAAATTGGAAGTAGGTGTATATCGTCCGTAGGAACCCTTGATTTGCCTTTTGAGGGCTTCGACTTTTTAGCTGCAATAAATGTATGTACGGGTGGGTTTTTACTCCCGGAATACTTATTTTTAAGTTTTGAGTTGTTAGTCATAGTAAAAATTGCAAAAAACTCTGAATAATAAGAACATATTGAAATTTTTCCCATCAAAATTAAGTTGAAATTGAACAAAACCATTATTAATTAAAAAAGCGTATCAGAAAATCCCCGTATCCCAAATTTTGATTATTTGCGTTCATTTGTATGTATTTTGTGCATTTTTAAAAACATGGATAAGAGGAATAAGGTATGCGAGAAACATGCTCATAGTTGATCAACAAAAAAATCCTATAAGACAGTCAACCTCAGGTTCGTGTCCAGCGGATCAAATTATACTTTTTGGGTCTTTTTTCCCGTCAATTTTGCTCAGTTTTGCTCGATTTAATATTTTACTCCAATTCCCAAGTGCTAACCGGTTTCTTCACTTTGAAAATGTTTTTTACAAAAAATGGAAAATGAAAAATGGAAAATTCGCGTAAAATCATAATATCTAGATAAATGTCGAGGAGTAGTGATTGGAAGTGGAGGAAGTGGTGTGTGGAGGAAGGGGGGGGGGTCTTGTACTTCAAAATTTTCTATTGGACCCGCAACATTGCTTCATTATAATTTTTAAAATTTAAGAACTTGATCCGCATTACGATTAGAAAGGGTCCAATGGGGGTAAAAAAATTGGAACCCCCAAAAGGCACATCTAGGGACCCTACTAAATGTACACAACTAATTTCAAGTTCCTAGTCCCATTAACCAAAAAACCATACGTTTGGGGCTGAGAGGGGATGAAATGGGACTGAATAGTTAATTTGGCGGAGAGTTATGGAAGAAACAAACTCAAAAAAATGAGAAAACCTGACCAAAAAACCTCATTTCCGGGGCTTTGTGGGGGTGCAATAGAGCTGAAAAGTGGCGATCTCTAAGAAGCACGTCTAGTGCCTCTACTAAATGGGCACACCAAATTTCAACTTCCTAACTCATTCTGTTGGGGAAATGAGGGAGAAACAGCACTTTTTCTGGGTCAAAAAGAGAAAAAACCCTCATATCTCCTCTTCTAATTGACCTGGGAGGTTGGTTTCTAAATATGTCGTACAACTTTGGATTTTCTATGGATTGACTCAAAAAGGAGCAATTTTTTTGTTTTTTAGCCCCTCAGCACCCCCTCTCCCCAAATGAAGTAAAATTGAATTTTGATCCAAGGTCATCTCCACTCATACGTATCTAATCCTCCACTAAACTGATCCGATTGACCGAATTGGAGCGATTTTGGTCTGTACCGTGCAGAGTTAATAATTTTAATGTTGGGGGGAAAAAAAGACCAAAAAAATGCAATAAAAAAAATAAATGTATGACATAGCCAAAAATTTTCTCAATGATCTTCTGAGACCCCAAAACGAATTTTGTTGGTACACCCTCCAACGCCGTTGGTCGATAGATGGTAATACCCTGGTTTTCATTGACAATGTGGTACAGAAAATCAGGGTAAATAATGAAAAAAAGCTTTTGTGGGTCTAAAATCGATAAATACGTTCCTTTTGATGAAATTCATTTAAAAAATGCGTTTTTTTTTTTTTTTAATTTTTAGATGAAAAATTCCCGTTTTTGAGTGCCTCTGAAAAATCGGTTGTGGGTTGTAAAATTGAAATATTGTGCTTAATCTCCTAACATTGATATTCTGCTTCCATTTTGGTAGGGTGTTTCTCCAAAAAAATATTTTTCTTGGTTTTTCAGAAAATTGTAAAAAAAAAACATTTTAAAACAACCTCTAAAAAAAGGAAAATTATGAAAATTTTTTAACAATGATAATTTTGGGTATAAATATGTAAAATAATTTCATGTTTTCTTTGTTTTTTTTTGATAATTTTTAAAAATTAGCAAACTTTATGTTTATTTTGCAAATTGAAAAAATTAAGGTAGAAAACTGTAATTTTTACCATATTATTTTTAGCTCATTTCGCAACAATTGTGGCTGCATCGTTTAGAGATCTCTAAAAAAGCAAAATTTTTACTTACTGCCCAATTGGAAGTAGCTCCTTCGGGTACTCTTAGTAACCAATCGTTCAAATAGTCGAGCATTTGCTTAGCATCTAAATAGTGATGAAGGTTTGTGATTTGGTAATTGAATGGAAAATGCGAAGCTGGCATTTTCTTTGTTCCATAATATTTCATGATTCCATTCATATGAACGTAGGCTTCGAGCATCATGGCACTAGATGAAAGTTTTTGCCACTTTGATTATACGTATAACTTTGATTGAAATTTTCGTGTGTGTGTGCGTAAAAGACTATCTTACGTTTCGCGTTCTTTCTTATTTTTTCGATCGTAATTTCGTAGAAATAGATATATTTCATTGAGCAGTTTGAACGTATCTGGATGATTGAGACGTACGCTTTCACCATCCGAGTGACCTGTCAAAACACCGATAAAAGCTGCCCCGTAGTATTCATCGGTTAGATGAGGATCTTCCATGAAATGTGGCAATGCATCCATACGAAAAGCTGTCACACCTTTGTCTAGCCAGAATTTCATTATTGCCTAAAATTTTAATTAATAGGGTGAAAAATATGTAAGTATTCGTATGAAGTTTTTGAATTAGAATAAATTTATTCAAATTGTTGGCTTGGCATAGCTGACCTTTAATTCTTTCTTGACATTTTCGTTACGTAAATTGAAATCTGGTTGTTTTGGATAAAATTGGTGGAAGTAAAATTGATTTCTTTGGTCGTTCCACGTCCAAGTCGAGCCAGGTATGGTAGCATTGAATACGCTTGGCTGTAGTTTTATTGTAATATAAAAACAGTGACTAAATTATTATCGTAAATTATATATATATATATTTTTTTTAAATCCAAGAATAGAATAAAAATCGTACCCATCTGTTTGGTGGAATAGGCTTGCCATTGTAGTCATATCCTTTGGGATCAGCCCAAATGAAATAGTCCGTATATGGTTCGATTCTTTTGATGGATTTTTGGAACCATTCGTTTTCATCGCTACAGTGATTGAATACCAAATCCATGACGAAGTTAAGACCTAGTGACAAGCAAGAATTTGAAGATATTCGCATTAATATTTGAGTGATTCATTTACTAAACTGATGAAATATCTGTGCGACGATAAATACCTCGTTTTTTCATTTCGTTCATTAATTCTTCGAAATCAGCAATCGTACCATAAATCGGATCTATTTTATAGTAATCCACGACATCGTAGCCTCCGTCAGCATTAGGTGAAGGATGAAATGGTGATATCCACACGGTATCGACTCCAATATCGACGAAATAGTCTAATTTAGAGGTTACTCCTTTCAGATCGCCGATACCATCTCCATCGCTATCTTTGAATGACTTCAGCCAAACTTCGTAGATGGTCGCATGTTTCCACCATTCTCTGTTCAAGGCTAAAGTACTGGATAGGCATATTATTAACAAAATCGCGATTATATCGATAATGAACTTCATTTTCGTTTTTTTTTTTTGTTTAAAAATTTGCGCAATTAATGTAACACTGGTCAAGTTAGATATGTCAGTCGAGACGTGAATTTTTTTCGATTACCATTTCCGAGTAATTGCACCGGTTTATATAATTCATTTTCAAGAGATTTTTGAGATGATGCAATTCCACGATGAAAGGAACCATTCATAATTTGATGTACAATTCACTTGAAATCTAAGTGATTTGAAAAACAAAGGTATTGAGAAAAACATAACTATACTTGAAGATGTACTCGAGTTTTTAATTCATGAAAGTTGCGTACCATTTGGTACCAAGATGTATGAATCTGGTAGTTTTTGTTTATAAGTTGAACGATTTTTGAATGACTAAATGATAATGGTTCTGTGGTACTTGATTTTGTTTTGTGCTAATCGGTACCAACCAGTACCAATTATTTTGTTCGAGTGTTATGAGTAATTGTAACGTTGTGATTTCGAAATTCTGTAATTTTATGGCGAGTTTTCAAATTTCCAAAATACGTATCAGTAATCGTCCTGTTCGTGGTTCGTACTTCGCTGGTTTGTTCGTTAGAGAAAAAAATTTTACATTTAGTCGTTTTCAGTGCTACGTAGTGATAGCTGGTTTTTGTTTTTGAATGCGCAAACATACGAGAAAACGATCTTCATTGGATATAAAATCGTTAAAATATTGACCGGCTGAAAAAAGACTCATTCTGCTGATTTCTTAGCCTCGCACCTAAAATAAGGTACTTGAGAAGATCTAATCACATCTTTGACTTTAAATTCGTGTTCAACAGGTTCGAATTATATGAAATTGATACCCATATTAGTTATCTAATCTATACCCAAAATTAGGTGAGGAGGTGAGGGTATAGCTCCTGTGCAAATGGGGGCTTCGTGGATTTTTTGTTTCTTGCCTATGATGTTTTTACTAATCCAAGTGATAAGTATGCGAAATATGAGCTACGTTCTAATATTATTTGTTGTTTTCAAAATTGCTTTTTTGGGCTTTCAAGTTACACCCGGTTTTTGACAGTTTTGATAGTGGTCTTGGTTAATTAAATAACATTTTGAAAGAGATACATATCGTTTTAGGGTTGGTAAAGAGGGTATTTAAAATTTCGAGTTGAAGTTTTGAAATGGAAAAATGGTGGGCTGGAGCTGCCAATTTTTTCATTGGAAGTCCAAAAATTTAGAGCTATTTTTGAGTGAAGAATAGATTACTCTAGAACCACTCGCAGTAAAGGTTTTGGAAATGAAAGTAGTTTGATGGTATACAACACCACCAAAGTAATGTTGCCCCGAGACCTTGAAGCCGAATCAATGTACTTATCTGACTACGACTTTTTTGACGTGCATAATTATTTATACAGGGTGTTTCAAAAAAATACAAAATATGTTTTTTGTCGGAAAAATCGAACGATAAAGGTATGTTCTGATTTGAAATTTTAAAAGTACCTAGATTTTTCTAAGTCTTTCAATTCTGAAACCGGTTCAGTAGTTCGCAACCAGTTTTTGATAATTTTTAATAACCGGTTGCAAACCATTGAACCGGTTTTAAAATTGAAAAATACAGAAAACTGCATAATATTTTCTCTTTGTTTTTTATCTAACACGAAAATTGAAGGAGCTAAAAACAAATTTTTTTTCTAGAAATCATTTTTTAACCTGTTTTTTTATGTCACGTAATTGATAGAGATCAAGTTACGGATTGATGAATTTTTTTGAGTTCCTGGGAGACCGCAAAGATCATTTTTGACTGTGTCAGATATTTATTCCTTTTTATTTTTAATTTTTTATCAAAATTAAAAATTCTTTATTCAGCTCCATGCCAACCAAATTGGGTCAAATTCGGACATTAGGCTTCGATTAGCGACGGATTTAATGTATATTTGTGGAGATGATCTTGAATCAAAATTCAGTGATGTTCAAATTTGGGGGAGGGGGTGCTGAATGGATACAATTTCAAAAATTAATCGTTTTTTAACAAATTGATAGAGAATTAAAGGTTGTATAATATATCCAAAAATCAGCCTCCTAGATCAATTAGGAGGGAAGATATGGGATTTTTAGCTCCTTTTAGGCCATATAAGATATTTATTTTTTTTATCTCCCCCCCCCACAAAATCATTTACTCTGCTCGATACTAACCTAAATCGCTCCGATTCGGTCAATCGGCTTCATTTGGCGGGGAATTAGGTATATTTGCGTGGGGATGATCTTAGGTCAAAATTCAATTTTGCCCCATTTTGGGGAAGGGGGTGCTGAAGGGTCAAAAACGCAAAAATTGCCTCTTTTCAAACCAATTGATAGAAAATCAAAAGTTGTACAACATGTCAAAAAATCAACCTCCCAAGTGAATTAAGAGGGGAGATATGGGGGGGGGGTTCTCTTTTTGACCTTGAACAAGGGCTGTTCTTCTCCTATCTAGTCATCAAGTAGAACTAAGAAGTTGATACTAGGTATGTACATTTAGTTGGGGATCTAGATGTGCCTTTTGGGGGTTCCGATTTTTTAGCACTATTGCACCCCTCACAGCCCCAAAAAAGTGGTTTTTTGATAGATTTTTCTCATTTCTTGAGTTTTTTTGAATTTGTTCCTCAAAAAACTCCACTTCAAACTGAGCTGAGAACTTGAAATGAGGTGCGTACGTTTGGTTTGGGTCCTAAATGTGCCTTTTGGGGGTCTCAACTTTTCAGCCCCATTTCACCTCCTCACAGCCTCGAATATATGGGGTTTTAGTCGTTTTTTCTTATTTTTTACGTTTGTTCCTCGCATAACTCTCCTCCTAATAGAGCTAGGAAACTGAAGTTTGGTATGTACATTCAGTAAGGATCCTAGATGTGCCGTTGGGGGGGGGGGGTCTCGACTGCTCAGCCCAATTTCACCCCCTCATAGCCTCGAATATATGGTCTTATGGTCGTCTTTTCTTATTTTTTGAGTTTGTTTCTGGCATAACTCCCGTCCAAATGAATCTAGAAACTTGAAATTAGGTAGGTAAATTCAGTAGGGATAGGGACTTAGTTGTGTCTTTTGGAGGCCTCGACTTATTAGACTTATTGCACCTCCTCATCACGGTCCTGAATTTGTGGTTTTTTAGTCGTTTTTTCTAATTTCTGATATTTGTTCCTCGCATAACTGCTCTCCAATTTTGGCTGCAAAGTTGACATTGGCTATGTACCGTCATAAAGTAGTAGTTCATCCACCCTCTATCTCTCTTAATGACCAGAGCAGAAATTCTAAAGATTAATTTATCACGCAGAAAAAAAATTAAATGCAGAATAATGGAAAATCCTGGATTTTTGAGAAAAAAATTGTTAAATTTGAACATTTCACATTTTTTTTCTACGTATGGAAGCTACCTTTGGTATTTCTGCTCTGGCCATTTAGTGGGCAGTGCACTGCTACAGATTAAAAAAAATTTCAGTGAAGAGCTCATAATAGGTTTGCAGAAGATACCCGTAAGGATCGAAAAAAATGAAAGATGTATTTCCAAGATATAATTTTTGATGTTTTATCTACAATTCTACCGTTCTGCAACGATCAAAAATCGAATTTTTTCAATTTATATTGCATTAAAAATTGATGTTTGAAAAATATTTATTTACAAATCATTATAGGTCGGTACGATTATCCACGATATGTGAATCTTTTCACTCGAATTTATTCATTAGTTTTTCGTCGATATAATCTCTTGAGTGTCAATAAGCTTACAGGTACACACATCGTATCTCTTATTCTCAATCAAACAAACCTATAAAAGTTCAACAAAAAATAAAATTTCAAAATATTTGTAAACATTTTGATCGAATAAAATAAAACAATATGTATTCTACCTTTTTTAGCGTAGTAAGAAATCCATCGATTTACAACCTTTAAATAGATCTCATTTTGAAATAATTTTCCATAATGAGTACAATCAAAGCTGCCGTCCTCTGTATAGTTGACAACTTCCAGCAAATTTTCATAACTTGAAAGCAGAATTGGTAAACGGCTGCCGAGGAACATGATTATCGTAGCTGGTAAATTATTCATATCGTCGTATAATTGTTGCAGCGAATACGAACCGCATTGAAAAAATCTCAAAGTATTGTTCAAAGTTTCGATGTAGGTTTCCATCAACTTGTGGAAATATTTCTCAAATATTTCAAATTGCATACTACTCAGTGTAAATAATAAAATATCTATGGCTGGAGATGTCCATGATACGGTTTGAAAATCGATAAGTTTAACTTTCTCTACATTGCCATACTTGTCAAATTTAAATAGCGTATTTCCTAGCCATAAATCTCCGTGATTTAGTACCTTGAACTTGAACCTATTCGAAGTTAATTCTTGACATAATTTTTCGTACAAATCGTCTTTGAATCGCAAAATTTTTTCATACAGGTTGAATTTTGCATCTACGCTTTTGGCCAATTGTTCGCATGCGACTCGTGGAAATTTCGCGTAGCTTTCATTTAGCTTAATTTTCGTCCAGTATATTTCTTTGATGGACGATTTTAATTTGGAATCTTGGTTTAGTTTCACCGATAAGCCGTGAAATTTTGCTATTTTTTTCAAAACCAAAGAGCATTGATCGAAATCCAGCTGCTTGATACGGTCGACCATTTTGTACCCGGATGAAGATAAATCTTTCATCATCAACGAGTGCTTATCATCGGCGTAGTATAACCTGGGACCGATATGTTCGCCGTCGATTTTATACATTTCTTCGAGTACCTCGGTGTAAACCGGGTACTCTTTTTCGTACATTTTAAATTTCATTCCTGTTCTGTACATGCGATGTGTGGATGGTATTTTTAGTACGAATGATTTTTTAAACGTCTTACCTTTTTTTTGGTATTCGACGGTTAAGCGTGATAGCTCCGATGAATGGTTACTACCTGGGGCGATGTTGTTCTCGATGTGCCAATTCAATATTGCAACTTTGGAAGACGAATCGCCGCTCAAAATCTTACTCAGCAAGTCATTGTTTATGTCCATCTTCGGTATTAAGATTTCATTCAAAATTGCCGGCAGTGTTGAGAATTTGAAAAATATTATGAAAATATGCGGTTATCACTTGTGCTTTGTGTTATTCACTGTAGGATTTATTTCGAAGCTATTGAAACCGAATAATTCTTTCTAAGCGAGCTTTAGTTACAAATGGTTGTATATAAATTGTAACGTGTATAGTACGTGCGAGTAGGGTTGTTGAATTGTTTAATACTGGGTGTGGACTGTGTACATAAACGTCGTATTCGTTAAAAATAATGACATTTTAAATAATGTGTGTTTTCTTGCTGTAGCGTGACTATTTACTTAATCTTCGAAAGTTTATATTTGTACATTGAAGTATCATTCAAACAGGCTAAATAAGTGTTGCGAAATTTCAACTTTATATCAAGGTGATGATAATTTACGAAGTTAATCACTGGAAATCGTGCATTATTTTGTTTCTGATCGAATTGAATCTAATCAATATCTAGAATTTAGGTTCTATTTTCAATATTTAGTTTCTAATCAGTACCTACCTAGTACCTAGCTACCTACTACCTGGCTCATTGAATCAAACAGTCAACTTCCATCGACATGCGAAAATTGAAGAGCAATTATAAAACGCATAATTTTTCTGCAGTGTGAATGGAAGAAGTTGGTAACTGTTGACATGTGCTCATGTAGGATGGCCGAGTCATCACTTTTTTATTGTTCCATTTTCCAGTCAAAATATTGATACATACTTGATCATTTTTCCATCTGTACGATTTCTTGCTTGATGCCTCGTAACGCCATTGACAACACGAAAAACACATATTTGGGGCTGTAAAGAAGTTGAATGGAACTGAAAAGTCGAGAAACCCGAAAGGCACATCTATGACTCCTAGTAAATTTTTTTTTCTCTCTCTTCGGCGGGCCTCATTCCCAAGCCATAGCTGGTGAGGTGTGTTTATTGGTAATATTCAATACAATCTTACCTAATTTCAACTTCTCAGGTCAATTTGCAGGAGAGTTATGCGAGGAACGAACACAAAAATAAGAAAAAATAATTTAAAAAACACATATTTGAGGCTGTTAAGAAGTAAAATGGGACTAAAAAGTAGAGACCCCCGAAAGGCACATCTAGGATCCTTACTGAATGTACATACCAAACTTCAGCTTCCTAGCTCTATTCGGAGGAGAGTTATGCGAGGAACAAACGTAAAAAATAAGAAAAAACGACCAAAAATCCATGGGGTGAAATGGGGCTGAAAAGTTGAGACCCCCAAAAGGCACATCTAGGACCCCAACCAAACGTACGCACCTCATTTCAAGTTCCCAGCTCAATTTAAAGGAGAGTTATTTGAGGAACAAATTCAAAAAAACTCAAGAATTGAGAAAAATCGATCAAAAAGCCACTTCTTTGGGGCTGTGTGGGGTGCAATAGTGCTAAAAGGTCGGAACCCCCAAAAAGCACATCTAGATCCCCAACTAAATGTACATACCGAGTTTCAAATTCTTGGCACTATTTGATGGGAAGATAGGGGAAGAACAGCCCTTCTTCAAGATCAAAAAGAGCCCTCCCCATATCCCCCCTCTTAATTCACTTGGGAGGTTGATTTTTTGACATGTTGTACAACTTTTGATTTTCTATCAATTGGTTTGAAAAGAGGCAATTTTTGCGTTTTTAACCCCTCAGCACCCCCTCCCCCAAAATGGGGCAAAATTGAATTTTGACTCAAGATCATCCCCACGCAGATATACCTAATTCGTCGCCAAAGCTAGCCGATTGACCGAATTAGTGCCCCTACTAAGTGTACATATCTAATTTCAAGTTCCTAGCTCAACTTAGAGTGCAGTGATGCGAGGAACAAACTCAAAATATAAAAAACCTATCAAAAAACCACTTTTTTGGGCTGTATGGGAGGGAGGGGGTTCAATAGAGTTAAAAAATCGGAAACCCCAAAAGGCACGTCTTGGGTCCCAACTAAATGAGCACACCAAATTTCAACTTCCTAGCTCAATTTGGAGGGGAGTTATGTGAGCAACAAACTCAAAAAACTCCAAAATTGAGAAAAAGCTATCTAAAAACCACTTTTCTGAGGGTGTGAGGGTGTGCAATGGAACTAAAAAATCGGAATCCCCAAAAGGCACACCTAGGACCCCAACTGAATGCAGATACCAAATTTCAACTTTCGAGCTTAATTTGGTGGATTTTTGTAAATTTTATCATATAAATTTTTTTCGTTGAGATTTTCAGCCGATTTTTTTCTAACTTGGTTTAAAAGTAAAGTTATTTATAGAAGAAATGGTGTGAAATTTTTTCAAAATTTTCTCTACTTTGAAAACTTTGAGTTGGTGCCTGTTTACCATTCAAATACCGTTTTACATATCCTTTTAAGAGGGTTTCAGAAACGTCCTTCCAGTTTCTAATGTTGAAGTTGGAAAAATTTGAAACAATTTCACACTACTTGATCGGGGTTTCACTTCTATACCAACTTCTTTGAAATGTAATTTTTGTTGCTTTCTCTCCCCCTCCCCCTCCCAGCGGTGAGATGAAAAATCGCAAATAGGCTCAAAACTCGTCCTTTACCTGGCACCTAACAAGTCCATCCAAAAAATTAGAATTTTTTGTCAGAGGCAAATGACTATATTTACTTGCTATAGCCTTTCACGCTGTGAAAGTTCAGTTGCAAAATTATTTCATGGTCTTTTGATAAAGAAAATAATTTTCCTGGCTTGGAGACTGATGATACCATCTTCATGAAGTTTACGGAGTGTCCAGACCATCCGCACTTTCCTACTTGACTCATTACTACTTGCGTTTTTTTTTGGAATTTATGTCTTTACGTAAGTTATCTTTCATTCTGAATCGAATATATCTGCAAAAAGATCATTTATCTCAATTGTAGATGAATTTTGTTAAATATACTACTTGTAATAATAATGTGTCACGAATCTGCCTGTATGGACAAAGAATCAATCTCTTGGCCCAATTTTGGAAATAGCTTTTGTTTTTTGTGTGAGCATTCTAAAGTAGAAAGTTTTACATTCTTTTCTAAATGAAAAAAAAACTAACGCGATGACAAATTTCATTGATGCTGCTCCCTCCATTTGCTACAGATTTATAGTCCCAAATAGACTGGTTTCCATTGATATGATGAATTTTCGAAGTTAGCTACATATTGCCGTAAAAATATCATTTTCAAAATTCCATATCGTTGTTCCTTTAATTTTATGAGTATGCAAACCATACTACAGGTATGTTTAATGAGTTGCTGTATTTCTGGTATAAAGGAAGCGATGTTAATGCGGAACAGCTGGTATATTTAACCCATCATTAATCCAAGCTCACTTGATGAATTTGAGCGATTTTGGTCGGTATCGAGCCGAGCGAAGGATTTTATTCTTATGGGAGAAAATAAATAAATATCTGCTGCCTAAATAATATAATGTGACGGAGAAAATGAGGCCAATTATCAAACTTGAATCAAACTTTTTGTATCTTGATTACAAGTTCTATTTTATTCTCCCTTCATTATCTTTATTTACAATAGGAAGAAAAGGTAACATTTTGGCATATTGTTCCCAACCTCTTATTCGTATTGATATTAAACAAATCAATAGAAGAACTAATATTTACCTTTTTCAATGTAATGTGAAATCCATTGATTAACCACTTTCACGTAGATTTCATTTTGGAAAAGTTTGCCATAAAATTCCACGTCAAAGATACCATTATTTATGAAACGCTGATAATCTAACGGCTCTTCGTGGCTGGATAGAATTTTAGGAAGATGTCCGCACATTATTAAAATTATAAAGCCACGGAAATTATCCATATCGCGATACAGTTGCGATAATGAGTACGAACCACATTGAAAAAATTCTAGAGTATTGTTCAACGTTTCTATGTAGCTCTCCATTAATGCTTGGAAATGTTTTTCAAACACGTCGAATTGCATGCTACTCAACATAAACAATAAAATATCTTTGGCTGGAGAACACCAATGAGGGTTTTGGAAATCGATGAGTTTAACTTTGACCGCGTTACCATATTTGTCGAATTTAAATAACGTATTACCCAGCCAACAATCTCCGTGATTTAATACTTTGAATGTGAGCTGATCTGAGGTAATTTCTCGAACTATTCTGTCGCACAGATCGTTTTTCATATTCGAAATTTTTTCGTACAAATTAAATTTGGGATCTGCGGTTTTAGCTAGTTGCTCGCAAGCGAAGCTCACGTATATTTTAAGTTGGTTTAATGCTACTGGGTCTTCCAACCATGGTAGTCGTTTGATAGCTGGGCTTATTTTCGAGTGCTGATTCAACTTGACCGACAGAGCGTGGAATTTGGCTAATTTCTTTAAAACCAGGTAACATTGTTGGAAGTTTAGTTGTTTTGTTCGGTCGACCATTTTATATCCGGATGATGATAAATCTTTCATAATCAACGAGTGTTTGTCGTCGGTGTAGTATAACCTGGCGCCAATGTGTTCGCCGTCGATTTTATACATTTCTTCGAGCACTTCGGTATACATTGGGTATTCTTTCTCGTACATGCTCCATTGGTCATATAAGTTGTACATGGGGTGTTTCGAAGGTATCTTCAAGATGAACGATTTGCGAAATGTTTTATTCTTCTTTTGATATTCGACCATTAATCGTGATAGTTGCGAAGAATTGTTATTACCCAGGGCAATTATGTTGTTTTCGACGTGCCAATCTAAAATAATGATTTTGGAGTTGGAGGATGAGTCTCCGCTTAATATTTTACTCAGTAGTTCATTAGTGATCTCCATCTATAGAATGAATAAAAAAAAACCATACCTTCGTCATACTTTTCCAGCCTAATTTTCATGACATATTGCAATCATCCCTTGAAAGGCACGTTTGTAGGCCCCACTGACTTCATATACCTAATTTCAACTTCTTAGCCCAATCTGGAAGGGAATTATACGAGGAACAAACGAAAAAAAACGCATTTTTGGAGCTTTGAGGGGGTGTAATGGAGCTAAAAAGTCAAGACCTCAATAAGGCACATTTAGGGTCTCTCTTGAATGCACCCAACCTAATTTCAGGTTCCTAGCTCAATTTGGAGGAGAGTTATGCGAGGAACAAATGCAAAAAAAAAACATGGCTGTGAGGGGGTGAAATGGAACTAAAAAGTCGAAAACCCAGAGAGGTAGCCCTAACTAAATGTGCATACCAAATTTCAACTTCTTAGCTCAATTTGGTGGGGGCATAGGGGAGAAAACCACCCTTTTTCAAGGTCAAGACAGGAGAACTCCGCATATCTTCCCTCTCAATTGACTGGGGAGGTTGATTTTTGGATGTGTAATACAACTTTTGATTCTCTATAAATTGGCTTAAAAAGGGGCAATTCTTTCTTATCTAACCCCTCAGCACCCCCTCCTCCCAATTGAGGCATAACTGAATTTTGACTCGAAGTTCATCCCCATTCATATATATCTAATCCGCCCCAAAACTGAGCTGATTAACCGAATTGGAGCGATTATGGTCAGTGTCGAGCAGAGTAAATGATTTTAATGTCTGAAAAAAAATATAAAAAATAGACATCTGACACGCCCAAAAATTATTTTGGTGGTTTTCTAGGATCCCAAAATGGATTTTGTGGGTATTCTCTCTCCTCTCCTCCCGTGGTTGTTGGTTGATAAACTGTAGTAGCTTGGTTTACATTGACAATATGACATAGAAAATCAGCATAAGAATAGAGTGTTACATGTAGGACGGGTTCAATGGGGCTAAAAAGTCGATATGTCAAAATGTACTTTTAGATTCCCTACTAAATGAACATACCTAATTTCAAGTTCCTAGCTCAATTTGGAGGGGAGTTGTGTGAGAAACAAACTGAAAAAACTGAAAAATGAATAAAACCTATCAAAACCCCACTTTTTTGGGGCTGTGAGGAAATTCAATGGAGCTGAAAAGTCGGAATCTCCGAAAAGCAGATCTAGGACCTCAACTAAATGTACTGGGTGTTCCGCATTAACTTAGCCACCCTTATATTAGAGATAGGTCAACTCATAAGACATACCCGGAGAATAGTTTGCCTATCCAAAAACTTGAAGGGGCTGAGGTATGCCATTTTTAAAATTTCATTTTAACCTAAACTTGTCCTTCACTTGGATAATTCGTAGAAAAAAAAGGAATGACGATAAAAATTTGCGGTTTGCGCCAAAATGCAGCACATACTCCCTAGTATATGAAATATAAAAATTGAGATTGGGAGTGAAGTGGTTCGTAAAATATAATAATATAAATACCACAACATGTGCTAAAAATTTTTCAATTTTTTCAGTTTTTCCTTCATAACTTTTGAAAAAGCTATTATGATGCCCCGTTTGAAAATTTTTTAAATGACCAGGAGTGTACTCTTCACTCTTTGATCAGAGTGGAAATTTTCTAGGTCGCTTTGATAGCGGTAAAAAAATATATTGAAAGTTGAATTTCTTTTTTTATACAAATTTTGTAAGTATATCTTCTTAAGTACGCAATAATTTCTTAAAAAAAAAAAAAAAAAAAAAAAAA